>NW_017547443.1:583006-681445 GCF_001854935.1 Bemisia tabaci | reverse complement strand
TGTTGCTTTTCCAAATTTTGTTCCGCCCTCCGCACCACCACTGCACGGATAACTCAAAAGCTGGGATGGACATACCTGCAGGAAGGCAAACAGGAGGAGGCACAAGATCCCGTCCTTCATTTCTAAGTGTCATGGGCCTTGGATCGAAGTCACGTTACATCCTTAAAATCATGCTGCGGGTGCGAGGCTATATAATAATCCGTTTTGCGAGCACAGTTTGCCCGCACAAAAACACTGTTTTCCAAAAAGTACCACTAGGGTTCGAAAAGAAAACCGGCAACAAATACAAAACGAAACGAACTCAAAAAGACCGCACAGAAAAACACTCACACTGGTCAGATTGCACGCGGGGTGTTCCGTAAAATTCCAAAAGAAAAGAGAAAGAAAAACGGGGAAAAACTGAGGGAAAACAATTCCTCCGGCTACTGAAGAGGCTACGTTCGAGGGTATGTATTATCCGCACAAGCACTAACACTGATACACGTATCACTAGGATTGCACTGAGGTCTACGAGGGCGCGAGGGGGTGGCGACGCGACGCGGAGCAGGTGCCCGAACGCGAAAAAAGTTTGGGGGTCACAAATGCTTTGGCCGGGAGCGTGGATCCGCCTGGATTCTGGGTCTGGTGGAACTGAGGAGGAAACGCTGGAAGCCGAAGCTCTGGGCCGGTGGCAGGACGAGGATGGCGAGAAGCTGCGCGCGCAGCCCGGAGCGAGCGGGCACCAATGGCGAGGCGGCTCCGGGACCCGCGGACCTGCCCTGTGGCAACGACTCTCACGGATGGGGCCCCGCTGCTCCTGCACTGGATCTGGCCCCGCACAGTGGGCTCTGCTCTCAACCGACCGACTCCTTCTTGATGCTAGATGAATGCTTCGTCCGACGACCTTTCAACAAAGCTCTTTATCCCAATGTTGTTTATCGAACAAGATCAAACGAAAAGCTCCCTGTCCAGTTCCGAGGAAACACTATGTCTAGAAACCTTGGATTTGGAGTCCTCCCCTGATGGACTATAATCTGAAAAGGAAAATTCCAAAGTGAAAAAGTCCGTGAGATAACGACAGAGACAAGAGACCCTCCACTAGTATCTTGGCAATTGTGGAAGCTTTTACTTTCGGGACTTCAGCATTCTACTGTTGACTTACCTCCATGGTTGATGTTCAATAACGTGTTGGCGGTTTCGTTTTGCAAACAAGCCGAAAATGGCCGACGTTTGGGAAAGTTGTTTGGCTCATGACGTCATCCGAAGCTCATCATCGACCATGTAGGTAAGTCAACAGCCGAAACTAGGGTGATGACTGTTGCTCCCTAATAATTGTCCATAAGGAATTGTTGAAACCCCGAAAGTAAAAGCTTCCACCTGTCGCTAGGAGGCCAGTGGAGGGTCTCTTGTCTCTGCCTTTAGCCCTGCATAGACGATCAAATTCCTAACCAATTCCGATCAAAGTAGACATGCTGATGACTGGTGGTCACCATCTACCATCAAATTTGGACGGGCCGCACTTTTTGGTTCAAAGAGAGATCAGAACGGAGTGCCACCATTCATCATTTCCTGCCACAGGAAACGTTTCTGCCAAGTTTTCATTTTAGAATGAAGCAAATTAATGAGTTTAAGACTGATGACTCCCGACACTTTGATGCTACTTTGATCGGAATTGATTCGGGAATTTGATCGTCTATCGAGGCCTTTTCGACAAAGCTCTTTATCCCAACGTTGTTTATCGAATAAGGTCAAACGAAAAGCTTCCTGTCGAGTCCCGAAAAAAACACTATGTCTAGAAACCTTGGATTTTCCCCTGATGGACTATAATCTGAAGAGGAAAATTCCAAAGTGAAAAAGTCCGTGAGATAACGAGGTTGAAGAATGACATCGTGCACGATGTCAGGTCAAAAGCAGTTAGTATGGTATAGTATGGACACGAGGGGAGAACATCGGACGATCGTTGGGCCAAGCAGGTTCTCGGTTGGGTGCCTTCCTCCCGGGAGGAGACGGTGCGACGTAGACGTCCTGTGAAAGGTTTGGGACAGTGACTGAAAGAGAAGATCAGAATGTGTCAATTGCCTGATAGTGGGAGGATATAGGGAGCAAAGGCGGAGCGTGAATGATCGATTATCGATATTTCCTCATTTGAAGCTATGGTAAAGACTCGATTATTGTTAAGGTGTTCGTTGCAAACTCTGTTCATTGATCCTTTTCAATGGGTTTAAATGAGAGATAAATCGATACATCCAAAAGCAAGCCACACCACTGATAGAGGCAATGACGATTGGGTGTCTTAGAGAGTGAAATTCCTCTGTGAAAACAGATGGGTATATTCCGAGCTAAAACTCCGTGATTTTCTCTCATTTATTCCGAGCTAAAAATCCAAGATTTTTTTAAATGGGATTTTTTCCAGGGTACCTTAGGATAAATCGACGAACAGCTATCTGACCAATAGACGTCGAAAATAGCCCCACCATCAAATGACAATTTTTCCTCACAGGTGTAGTAAATAGCGTGGAGTGGTGCTTGGTAAATATTCTGTTAGCATTTACAAGTCCTAGAAAATTTAAAAATGTTTAACTGATAGAAAATTCTTCGAAGGCTCAAGCTTTATCTGGGTCAATTGAGAAGCCACTTTATATGTCCAGACAAAACCTACAAAGTGTGCTTCTTGTTAAAGTAAAAATAAAATAAAAAGTAAAATTTGGTAAAAATTGGCATGTTCATGCCAACCGCATGTACTCCCCGGTGGCACATTCAGGGCTACATTAAGGGGGTGGCCACATGCGCCGCGGCCCATGGCGGCAAATTTTGCAATTTTTTTTAAATGCAGGTACAAAAAAATCGGATTCAGAATAAAATTACAAACAAGAAAAGGTGACAAAATCTCTCATTTCCTGAGAATTCATTAATTACTAATTTTCTCGTATTTCAGTGATACAAAAGACTGCGCACCTTTAATTAGTTGAGTTAAGAGAGGAACCAAACACGTGAATTGGCCTGGAGCGGCCGCGGCGCGGCGCAGAGAGAATGATGACGAGGACTTGGGATGATAAGGACAGGCCCTCGGCGCGGCGGTCGGCATGTAACACATATTAGCGCCTACGAGACTGCAAGAATACTTCACGCATTTCGTCAAACACAGTACGGTCAACAGCGGTCGGCGCGGCGGCGTGAAACGCACAGTGCCTACAAGACTACATGAATACTTCACGCATTGCGCCAAACACAGTGTTGTCAGCGCGGCACGGCGGCGGCGGAAGTTAAAATTATTAAACCACATTTATGTATTCTTTCTTAATTTTTTAGTTCATTTCTTACAAATGAAAGGCCTTTGTACACAGAGATAGGTTTACGGAACCGAACTTTCCCGCGAAGTTCCGTGAACTTTTGCTGGTAGTGTTGACAGGGCTTACGCAAAAAATGTGTCCAACACGAGTGAACGCGTCTTATGCACCCTTCTCCCTCCGGTACGTTCACTTGATGGTTTTTATTGATGTTTCAAAATCCGATAGGCTTCGCAAAGCAAGCATCTACTTCTGGACCAAAGACTTTACACTCAGCCTCCAACAGATGTTGCATTGATATTTGATGCTCGAGTGCCGAAAGGTACTCTAATCTATCAGAGGTTTCTCCCTTCGAAAAGAGATAAGTCACGTGAATTCCCGTAAAATCGGGCGTCTCAGTGTCTCTAAGCAATAAGGGAAGCGAAATATTAGTTTCATTAGACTATATTTTCCAAAATCTAATGTAATTCTGTATTTATTGTACCGCTTGGCAGTTCTGGTAACTATATCAATGGATGATGAATTAATGAAACCGACCGCGCAGACAGATTTTCCTAGGAAATCCTGACAGTGTGAGATAACCCCTATAGATCCTATACTGACAAAAATGTTTGTTTTCGTGTGTTACTTTTGGTTAACATTGTAGGAAGTAAAAAACAAACCAACACAAATTTAGTGTTGATTTTGGCACAGTTAGCGGTGAATTTAACACAGAAAACAATGAAGAGACGGGGGAAGTGCATTCCTCCGATTGCGACTCGCGTATTCACCATTCTTTTTTCAACTAATTTCTTCAAGAAAACTAGCTGACATTTTTTTTTGAAATTGTCAACCGAAGTATTGTGTTACTCCCCGTAACCAAACTTTTGTGTTGACATTGTGCGGGTGCGCGCGCGTATAATGCAGTTACTGAATGATTTTCAATACGTTTAGAGGTATCAAATCATTGTCATCCAACACGCCCTTCAACAAAAATTAAACAAGAACGGAAGTTTTTTGCCAGCTTAATTTAGGCGTAACATCGCACGGGGACAGTAGTTTAAAAGACCGATTTCGGTGAGTAAACTTTCTTGTTTGAAGTCGTAGGTTGCAACGTGACACTCGCTTTTCAAGCCTGCAAAACTTGTGCAGCTAAGCTGCACGCATTGAAATGAAATGCGTTGATCTTATTGTTAGTCTGCATTAGAAAGCTATTAGACCTTTCTTTGAAACAAGACCAAGAAAAACCTTCTACTTAGCTTATTTAGGAAGTAATAGCATTTAACTCACTACTTTATGAACGGCCTACGTCTTTCACATAGTACATTTTTTGAAAGGGGAACCTCCGAAAGCTAAACTTTGTTGCACAGATTTAAAAGTTATGAGTAAATTTTGGATTTCTCGGATAAGCTCATCGTGAATTTGAAGTAGGTACAGTTCTTTAAAATACAGTGCTTCCTTCCGCTGTTGAAAAATTCCGCAGAAGACCCATTTTACCTATCGTTCTTCACCTCCCTTCATTTTTTGCTCTTATTTTTTTTATACTGCAGAACAATAGACATTTCATGGAACGATTAACGAAAGGAATGGCCACGGATAGTAAAGGGAACTGGGAAAAAGCTACCTTTTTAATTTTTTTTTCCTATTTAATTTCTTTACTTTATTACGAGGTAAAGTTACCATAAATGACACTAACAAACGCAAACGCATTTAAATAAATTACTTTATTATACTTACCTACTTTTATCAAAGGTTACACGATTTAAAATTTCTAAGAGAACAATACCTTAAATCAGCAATCAAAGTCAGCGAGGCAATTTCTCAAAAAATTGTTGGCGCAGAAAAATATACAGAGGAAAGAATCGTTCGCCAATATACGGAGACTTTGATTCCCGAACTGAGTGATTAAATCTAAAAACGCGGGGTTGCACCACGAGTTGTGATAAGTAACACTTAAAACCGAAATTTAAAAGAAGCAAAAAATGTTACTACTTCATCTTTTGCACCACTCAAAGAAGAGGCAGTCGGAAGCATCATTATTTTACGAAGCAAAAACTGAGGAGGCATTCCTATTCTATTTTCTGGTCCAGAAACACATGGGAAAAGATAAATGCTGCAGATTCCGTGAATTCTTCCGATTGACTAAAGATGAATTTGCTAAGTGCTGGGACTAATAGAGGATGACGTTAGACACAACCAACAAATCGAGTTTGAGACCATACCTCACCAAAAGAGCAGCCAAATTATGTTATAAGGTAGGTTACCTTTCAATGATACTTCAATGCATGATTACTTTCAGAGAGCTCAGTTATTCACACGCAAATGTTTCGGAGCAGCTTTGATTGCGGCGTGTGAATGAAAGAAATCAATGATTTTGGCTGGATGTTACATACTGTGCTACTTAGGTATTCGTGAAAAACAGTCTGTTGCCTTCCAGGCTCCTGTGTTGGAAGTAATAATTTCTACCGTCCATTTATTTGAGATATACTTACTTTCTTGTTTGTTTTTTTGTTACTTTATTTTATATTGTATTTCATTCACTTTCAAGAGAACTTGATGTTTTACATCTTAAAAGGTAGAAATAATTTGTACAATTACCGAGCGAACATTGATGGGTAAGATGTCATTCATTCATTCGGAGAGGGGCTTTTGCAGACCACAACTAATTAGTCTGAACGCAGCCCTCAATCTGATATTGCAGGATCTTTTATATTTTACCCAAAAACTGACGAAAGAGCTTGGGTTTGTAAACAATGGAGTAGCCAAATGGAAAAAAGGTAACTACTTATTTACTTTATTTGTTTTACTAACTTTTCTAAGCGAAACGCGTCCCGTTATTTTAAAAACAATTTTTACGCAAGTGAGTGTGTTTTTAACCAATTTTAACTTGTTGTGGAGTTTACTAACTTTGTTTATCTTATTGTGCGTCATTTACTTTCAAGATTACTTGATGATTCTTATCTTAGAGAAAGATACTGTCGGAAGAATCATCAATAGTCCCCAAAATCGCAGAAATTAGTAATCGAATAAGATTCTGAAGAAGACTTTGATCCCTGGTTTCAACAAGACGGGGCCCCCGCCCAGTTTTCTTAACGAGTTCGAAGAAAACTAAACACTGAATTTCCGGGGCGCTGGATTGGACGGCGCGGTACTGTTGAGTGACCTCCAAGGTCACCTGACCTCACACCCATGGACTTCTTTCTATAGGGGCGCATTTAAAATCGGAAGTTAAGACGGCAGTTCAAAACATTCAAGAATTGAAACAGAGAATTGTGGACGAGTGTGCAAAAATAGCACCTGAAATGTCAAGAGAAGTACGAAACGCTTCTGAGCATCGGTTACTTCATTGCCAAGCGAAAAAAGACGGGCAATTCATGGTCCACTTTAGGAAAAAAACCTGATGTAGTGTCCTAGAAGACGGTTCTGGCGAAACACCTGTAAATAAACTAAATTAAGAGATACTCTAGCTTAGGGAAAAAATGAAACCGTTAAATATAATAATTAAGGAAGATACGTTAAGAATATATGAAGTAGGATAATGATGAACTAACTATTAGAGAAATATGTTATGGTGGAGTTGCTGTTCCACCAATTATAGATAATTGTAAATAGGGAATTATCTTCTTCTTTCGAATGGGGTTGTTGTTGACTTCATTCTAAGCTGTAACTATCGAATAAAATTTTCACTTAGTACAAAAGAGAAACCACTTTGGGATGAATAGTTGGTTAGTTAGTTAGTGAGTTAGTTAGTCAGTTTTTTTTTATTTGAGAATATTTATGGCTGGGTTATTACCGGAAAATTGAAGAATTCGTCAAGGGAATCAACGAAAAAAGGACGTTTCTAACAACCGCTCGCGACGCAGAAATAAACAGAATTTTGAGGAGCATTCTGGAACCTGATGAGCCTGAACCCTGAAACACAGTCACCTATGGTATTGGTCCGTCTCCTTTTCTCGCGAACCGAACAATAAAACAACTGGGCATAGATGAAAAAGAAAACTACCCTGATGCCTGCGAGTCTATCGAAGATAACATCTATTTCGATGACTGGATTTTCGGAGATGAATCCCTCTCAAAATTACTCCCTTGAGTGTGGAAACACTGGGTCCGGAACTTTCAAGGGCAGTGGTACTACGTAGCGCCCGCTTGACTCTCCCTAATGTAATTTTTGAAACATTTCCTCGCATTTTTCGTCATCGGAATCTTGAGCGTTGCAAAGACACTCAGTTAGTTAGTTAGTTTTTTATTATTAAAGAAGAAGACACTCAGCATCTCAGGCTATTAATGTCTTTCCAAAAAATATGAAAGGTGAGGGAAAGTACAAAAATTTTGATTCGTAACTTATATATTCACTTGAGAAGCTAAATGTACAGAACTGTAACGGGTAGATATATACTTCATCTCCACGGCGATCCATTGTGCGTCGAGCGGCGGGATCTCTTGGCCACGATTTGACTATGATTGCTATCGATTCATTACTTATGACCATTAAATGTTTTTCTCGACTCGGCTACTTTATAACCCCCGACAAAAAATTGCGCCTTTTTTCCCTCCTCGCTCCTGCCTTGACTTATGGCTGCCCGTTTTGCATCGGAAACCGCAGAGCACGGCCGACACGCCGCCGCCGTGGCCCGTCCACACTGTCAGCTCTGTTCCCATATACGCCCGCGCTTCGGGATTTGATTTGATACATTCTCGATACCCGATAAAATAATAATTTAAAAAGCGGGTAACACGGCTAAAATTTCACGAGTAAAACCAAAACGTTTGAACTGAGAACTCAGCCAGCCTCGGTCGGAAAAATAAAAAGAAAAATGGTAAAAATCTAAAATAGTACCTGGCTGTACCTTTGAAGGCGAGAATGTTGTTATGAATGTTGTTTAGTCAAAACAACATTCTCGCTTTGAAAGGTACAGCCAAGTACTATTTTATATTTTTACCATTTGTCTTTTTATTTGTCCAACTGAGGATGGCTGAGTTCTCAGCCAAAACGTTTTGGTTTTATTCGTGGAATTTTAGCCTTGGAACCCGCTTTTTAAATTGGTATTTTATTGTATATCTTGTCACGGGCTGCAAAGCGTCTATCACCCCCCTCCTCTCCACCCCTCACCCAAAATAAAATGCAATGCAATAGACCAAAAGCAGATAATAAATGTATTGATGCTGAAAATCATGATGACATTGATGGTAATAATGATAACGTGGGAAGAGGTACAGTTCATCAGGACGAACAGCCTCCAATCGTGCCAGAGGAGCCTCCAGAAGGTGGTTTAAATTTTGATTGTCTTAAAAGTAGCACAAATCACGCTGTTTTCAATTGTGTTTCTAAAATGATGAAACTTGGACTTCTCTATTCCCTATTAGAGGCCTGCTTTCGAGATTTATAGCGAATGTAGACATATTTAGATCCTATCCTGGTGACGCAGCATCGAGGAAAAATAAAAGAACACTTAAAAATCATTTATTCAGGTAAACGTGGTCTACGAGGAAGATTTGTGATTTTTAGCCACCGCCCCCCCCCCTTCCATGAATCGCGCGTCAGATATTTTATTCCGTTCGATTGATGTTTGATACAGTTATCAAATAATTTAATGAACCTTGACAAATCCGAACAACAAGACAGTCCGGAACTCCATCACTACTTAACCCCTTTTTTTGCCATGCGCTCGCTTGTATATACATACATGTATCCTTTTGTATTTATAGTTACTAGATCCAAAAATGACCTTATTCATCTCTAACGGACACCAATTTCCTCGTAAAATTACACGTTCCTTGCATGGACGGACTGGCTCACATTTAAGAGCGTAGACCCTTCCTTGCCTGGTTACGGGGGTGTACTATGATATTTCCCGGGGGGATGCACCCCATACGAGAAGAAGGGTTCAGAAAAGTTTGGCAAACCATCAAAATTTTACGCGTTTTTCAGGATCGAAGTTGATTGATAGCAGAGAGAAAAAATTTCAAAGTTGAACGTGTTAAAGTAACAGATAGACTTGTGAAATGAAAAAAAGAAGCACATAAGAGCTGCAAGACGCATCCAAACACCGTTATTTAGAGAGAAATTGAGGCAGGCTGGCGACCTGAGGTTTTCATTTTTAAGACTAAAAGTCTGAAAATGATGAACCCAAGAAACATGTCAGCTGGAATGATTTTTTTTTGCCTCCTCGTTCGGAAAATAAAACATGAAATTTAGTGAGTACAATGTGAAATTTTGAAGGAGAGAGAGGGGGGAAGAAGAGTGTTGAGTCTGGCAAAGGACAAGATGTTCAATGAGGCAAGTAAAAAAAGAGATAGGAATACATCAATTAAACGCATCAGAGATGTATGGCAGGAAGTCCGATTCAGCAATAATTTTGTTGGAAATGAAAATCTTTTCAAACGAGACCGAACACTTCTTATGTTATGAGAGTGCATAACCAAAATTTATCGAAATTCACAGACTAACTGGCCTCTTTTAACGCATCAGAGATGTATGGCAGGAAGTCCGATTCAGCAATGATTTTGTTGGAAATGAAAATGTTTTCAAACGAGACCGAACAGTTAGAGCCTTATGTTATGAGAGTGCATAACCAAAATTTATCGAAATTCACAGACTAACTGGCCTCTTTTGGATCCCCAATGTTGAATCCTGGCTATTTGCGAGGAAGATGCAGTCATTTTAATGATATTTTCATTAACCGTTAAATGCTGCAGTCGGGTCGAATCAACCCGAGGCTTCCTAGCAAAACCTGCCTCGCAGATTGTATGGGCTCGGTTCACGCGAGCGAAGCAGGGATCTTATTCGTCTTCGTACATAAGTAAATATCCCAGGGATAAATGTCTATCTCCAAAATGAATGTTGGTTTGACAAGGAAAATCTCTTACAGATGCACAGCGGAAGGTACGAATCAAATTGTGCATTAATGAGCATTAAGTCAATATGCATCATATTTCAATTCTAATGTGATGGGCGAGATTCGGCGAAAAAGATTCCATTTTTTTACGTGGGTGCTTCGGTGCCACAATCGTTCAGTTAAAAACAGTCGTAACAAAGTCCTGCCAAACCCCCGTTACACCCTGTAAGATTCTTGATATCCCTCACTTAACGCAACGCAAAATATGTGCGCTTACGTGCTTTTGGAAATCCCTGGGGGTACAAAACGCGGCTATTCGTTCGAACAAATCAAGCTAATCGAGATCTTTCACTTGTGAGTTTAAAACTCACAAAGCGCGGAAAATGTGTATTTGCCCGCTTTTCGAGATTCTTAAGGGTGCAAATACAGCTATTCGGTCAAATGCATCATGCGATTCCAGATCTTTCCTTGCGAGTTTAAAACACGCTAAGTGCGTAAGATCTGCACTTAGGTGATTTTGCAGATCCCTATGGAAGCAAACACGGCTATTTGGTCGAACGCATCATACCTTGTCGATGTTTTTAAGAGTCTGGACTCTAGATACAATGTGCCCCCCCCCCTCCCCACCCAGTGTGTATGAGCAAAATTGTTTGTGTGTGTTTCATATGCGTCTGTGTTAGTGACTACGCGCTCACAGAGGAAAGAGTGCGTTTTCATAAGAACAATATCAGGCAACGCACCGTCGCTAAGTAGTCACCAGAGACTCTGCGGGAAACTAAATTCGTCGATAGTACCAACGTTTGGCTTTAAAATTGTAAGATTTTTGGAGACTTTCCGCACGAATATTCTCTCAAGATCGATGGAGGAACTGGAATTCCAATTTTACTGAAAGTATTTATTCTGCTACCTTCTGGGCCTCCAAAACACCGCCTGAGGTGATGCGGTTGCTGAGAGTTGAGGTTCGTTAGAAGGAGGTGAGAGAATAGGATTGCAGCGGCACACGTGTTGAGAATGGAGACATAATAGCCAGTTACCTAATAATCAGAACCGTAGAAAGATGTTGGAGGGTTGACGAAAAAAAACACCTCGGACACGCTTCGCGATCCTTAGCTGCCGGAGTTCCTCTGGACCACCCGGCAACCCTGTTAGCTACCCTCTAACGTTTAGCGGCCCGTTGAAAGTTTCTCCCTTGCTTGCATTACAGCGTGGTACTTCCATATCGCGAGTAGAATTATGATGCCATATTTCCCATTGAAAAGAGGAATTAAGCTATAGGTACAAGCGCCAGACCGTTCACAATTTATACACGAAATGTAGCTTGGTAAGTGAACTTGAGGTTTAGAACTTTTAAGGGTTGCTGGCGATTTACCCAAACAGGAATTGCATTGGTTATGCTGGACATTTCAGTATATTGACGTGTATTTTACAAATTACTGCAAACTTTAGTCATACTGTTCTTATTCATTAGGGATTGAAAAGAGAATAGGAGGACTTTTTGAATTAATACTAGGAATGGTTTTTAATGTTTGTTTCAGAACCAAGGTTACATCCCTAGGGGATACTAGACAAGCACCCATCACGATCGTCGAGCAGCCGGCCGTTAATGAGCGGAATTATCATTTACACACCGTCGAAAATTCAAGAGGAGTCCACTTCGTAAATAAATCGAACAACAAGTCAATGAGCAGTGCGTTACCCCTCGAGGTTTTTATGCCCCGATCACATTATGATACCCTTGTGAAATTCCTTCAAAAATCGTCAGTCGGGACGGTTCTGAGTGATGGGGTGAATTTTTACTCGATAATATCTGAAAAAAAAAAAGACGCTAAAAACATTTCCTTAAGCCTCATCGAAAACGTAAGTAGTCCGTTCTATATAATCATTAGTGGATAAAAAACTCTAACAAGTTATCGTATTAACGGTTTACTTAGATTTGGACCCACAAACCGGTCTTATATTATTTTATGGTAGAAACTAAGAAACATCGTCGAAATGAAGAAATATTACGAAATGCTTACAGTTCTTGAAATAGATTCGAAAATACATTTAAAGCAAATAATATGACACGCATTATTGTTAGTTTTTGGAATTCACGTCGGCGTTTCCCTATTTCCATAGGGAAGAGGTGCGAGTGCAAAAATAAAAATTAGACGAAGTGCTACAGTTTTCTATACATGGGAACATAATTAAATGAAAGTTGCAATTCGATGACGTTTGTCCATTCTTGTTTGGGGTAAATCCCCGTAGGGATTTAAAATGGAGCCTCCCTGGTACGGACATGGTTATCAACTAATTTCTTTCTTTGTTACAGACCTTCAGAAAACTGAACAATTACATAGTCACAAAAGGGCACAACTATGACCTTTACTATGTGACGAGGGGAAACAGAGCGGAATTCCGGCCAGATAAGTTCACCCTGACGTTCACTAACTCGCCAGTACACCTAACGTGTTACAGACTAATCAAAATGAAAAAGGAGAAAAGTGGATTCTCTTATCAGCTTCCGCCAAATTTAGAAAAAAAGACGCGATCGGCAATGGAAAAAGGAATGCTCACCTTCAACGCAGTTTTCAATGAACCAAAATGGGGCATCGTCATAAAGGATACGAGTAAGTAATAATACTACAGTCCTTCCATTGTTTTAAATCGCTTTGACCGTACTTTTAAATCATTAAGTTGTAGATTGTACAGTTAAGGGTGTATTAATATAAAATAAAATATTTTTTATTGCATTGGTTATAATTATGCTCTAAGTGCAAATATTTTAGATCAATTTTGTAGTCACGTACAAATTTCACAGAAAAAAAATATATTGAGGTTTTTAATAACGTACGATTGACGCGGAGGATTCAATTCTGATCGAATTACAACAAGCAGTTGTACCAAATTCGACATACTTCCACAGTCCACACATGAAGTTTAGATGTCTCATTGAGTACATCCTTAAAAAATAAATGTAAATTGAATCTTGGCATCAGGGTATTCAGACACTCCATTCACTAGGCCAACGAATTTTTTGAATGGATGTGGACCCAATGTTCGTCAAAGAGTGTGCCAGGAAGGAGACAGGTTCCTCCGGAAGTTTCTTTGAGCTGAAGATGAGGGTTCCACCCTTCGGAACCATCCGTAAAATATGTTTAGCACTTTTCTCGCTGTTTCATCTCTTATCCAACTTGCTCACCATTTCTTCCTGGTGCAATTGGCTAATGCTGCCTATATTTCGGTATCGTGCTCTTCTAGATTTATTTTAACCGTGATCCATTCATTAAGGTATTCGGATGGGCTCGTAACACGGTGGTTGCGGAGAAAACAAGGCCAAAAAGACCCTCAAACACATGTTAAGAAAGAGTTCTCCAGAAAATAAAACAAGTAAACTTAAAAAGGCTTTGTGAACTAAACGTAAAAATTTTCGTTGATGGCTCATTCTTTGCATAAAAGAGAACTGAACATAATAAAAAAAAAATAAATAAAAAAAAAAAAAAAAAAAAAAAAAAAAAAAAAAAAAAAAAAAAAAAAATTGCAACCGAAATATGCAGGGAAAGGACGTCGCTCCTCTTATGTAAAGGCGTATCTCTAAATCCAAGTGATGCCCGTTCTCAGTATGACTCCATGCTTTCTGGGGCTCATCTAGAAATAGAGATACGCCCTTACGTTGGAAGAGCGACGAAGCGTGCGAGACTCAAAATGAATTCACTGGAAAAAAAAAAAACACATTGGATCTAGAGTCCAGACTCTTAAAAACATCGACAAGAAAAAATACTCTTGATTCAATCAGATCTAAGCTTAAATCAAGAACCAAGCCTCTTAATTTGAGCGGATTTCCTTTTGATTTAAGCTTAAATCTGATTGAATCAAGAGTATTTTTTTTTGTCAATGTTTTCAAGAGTCTGGACTCCAGATCCAATGTGTTTTTTATTTCTAGTGAATCTCATGATATTCGAATGTAAATATTCCGATCCGTTTTATACATGTTTCAATCTTGAACACAAAACGAGTCCGGTGTGAAGTTTTGAAAGACCGAAAAAAGTTTTTGAATGCTTTGAAATGTACAGCCCTATTCTAGTCCCCTCGACTGAATCAAGCTGCTTTGCCATTTGCTGTTTCGGCTGCTTTGCTGCTTAGACATCGGTTAATTATGCACAATCTCCCATTAATATAATGATTGAACTAAATAGACATATGTATGTTGTGTTCGTTTAGTTATCTTTCTTCGTGGATTGAGCTAGTGCGGGTCACCCTGCCAACTCACCCCATGAATCGTTCTCCTTCTGGAGAGTTAAGGCCCCACAGTTAAAATCCTGCACCTGAAAAAATTCGAAAATTAGGTACCCCTTCAGAAAAAACGGAAAAAAGGCATTAGATCGAATTCGAATCTAAATTCGTCCAAGACATTATCATTACACACTGGGAAAAAACACATTGGATCTAGAGTCCAGACTCTTGAAAACATTGACAAGAAAAAATACTCTAGATTCAATCGGATATTTGCTTGAATCAAAACGAGATCCGGTTAAATTAGGAGGCTTGGTTCTTCATTTAAGCTAGATTCTGATAGAATCAAGAGTCCTATTCCTTGTCGATGTTTTTAAAAGTCTGGACTCTACATCCAATGTGTTTTTTAAGCACTCAGCCGATAGGCAGATTTCGACTTGCCTCTGAGTACTAGTATACTAGTGCTAATACGTTTAAATGGCGCACCAGTTCATCGATGTGTAGGCTTTTCGGGGGGTCCATTTTTAAAATAAATAAAGCTGTGAAAACCGTATTTTATGCTTTTAACGTAATGCGCAGGCAGTTTCAATCGTTTGTCTATGAGAAAATTCCTTAGCGGTAAAGTAATCTTATCGAAATTGATCGTTGAACTCAAATGAAGCCTAAAAAAAACGCGCCGTTTTTTCTGGTCTTTGCGGAAGGTGGGGGAGGGGGGGGGGGTATGCACCCACTATTCCCTAATTGCTGAAGTTGCGCATTTTTTCTCTGGTGATCGGCTCTGTTCGTAAGACGCGTAGTTCTCAGCTTTAGTCTATGTCTATTGGCTCTCGGCGGTCTTTCGCGGCGTGTGGTTTTAATTTTTGAGATGTTTCCTTCCGAATTCAAAGGCACCGGGCGAGGGTGGCATGAAGTATTAACAGTGCTCCGTGAAGCACTGTTGTGGTGTAGCCCCTGCGAGCTGAAGCCCTATGAGGATGGGTTAGCAGTCTTCTATTTGAGCGGCGGAGCTCGCTTCGCGTTTGGGTGGTGCCTCGAGCAGATGTGTCGGGGTCTTCTGGACCGTTTTGTACGTGAAGTGCGATACGGACTAGCCGGCGTGGATTGCGATACGGACGAGAGGGCTGGTCGCGAGCTCCTGCGGTTCGTGGTGGAGTGGGACACCGGTTGTCAAGAGGCGTTTGGCTTTTTGAAGTAGACAGTCTTCCGCCGCCCACCCAATGGTGATCGCGCGGTTGTGCCTCGGTTTTTCGTTAGTTAGTTTATCGATAGTATATAGTTTATAGTCCTAGTGTTAGTTTAGCGTTATTTTTTTTTTTTTATCTTCCTTCCCGTCCGAATCAGGTAAAATTTTTTGTTCATTTATCTATTTTTATTATTTTTTTTTTTTGTTCTTGAACCATTATAATTTTCTATTTTTACTATGACCTGCGGTCGGATCATGCGGCTGGTGCTCTGAAGAAAGGAAAGGAAGAGTTTGGTAATTCTCGGTGGAATTTAGTTAAGATTTTCGCGGTCGTAGACGTTGTTTGATGGGAGTCTGGACTGAAAGTTCATCTGTCCAAACTCCGTCATCTTTGCATTGCTGTAATAATGACCTCCAAGTGTCATTTGTTGCTAGAAGTTCTGAGTTACCAATAAGAATTGTGAGACATATCGCCCTGATGTTTTATTTCCAGTTCCCAGCCAAGTCGACGGAGTTTATACGTCCTTTCTTCATTAAATACATTTACTAACACCTGAGCGCTTTTCTAATACGACAGTATTAGAACTTTCCCGCTTGTTTTTTTTTTTTCCCCCCAGTGCATAGTTAGAGCGTTGATGTTCCTTCCGTTCCCCGACGAGTGACAGGACGCGACGGATGGCGTTGGCAAGAAGATGGTGACGACACGGAGCGAGACGCATCGTGGTGGCGATCCACCTCTCCTTCCGAGAAGAGGAAATTAGGAGAAGGTACGAGACGGCGGGTCACGTAGAGAGCCACCTGACGGCCGTCGCGTCCACCAATCCACGACCAGATACGTACCCATCTCGCGTCCTTTTGTTAGTTCGCCGTGTAAAGATGTGCCTGTTGCATCTTATGAGTGCTCCCGGACAGTACAGAGCTATGCCCCCCTCTCCCCTCCACGAAAGAACTGCTGCGAATCCGGGAGGTTCTCGAACTTCGGATTGAAAATAGCCTCCTTGCAGGGGTGGACTGAGACGAAAAAAGTTACCAGGAAATGTACAAACCGGCCCAAAACCCAAAAAGGGGGTCCGGGGGCCCTCCCCCTGAAAATTTTGAAAAATTAGAACCCCAAAGAGGCATTTTGAAGCCATTTTTCAGCACAAACATACGCGATTAGAGTATAACAAATTAGTTTTAAAGTTGGTTACGACCGTGGAGCATAAAGCGGCCCCGTGGACCATAGTGGAGGCCCGTGGAGCCTCACCCTATTTTATGAGAAAGTGGCCAGTTCTTTACGATTTTATCCCATTTTCCCAATACTTCTGGACTATAGAAATAAATAAAGAAAGAAAAATAAAACAACACAGTTTAACCACCGGCCCAAAATACCAACCGGCACATCGGGATTTTTCCCGGTATGTTCCCGCCCGCCAGTCGGCCCCTGCCTCCTTGCAAGCCAAGTTCACACTTTTGGCTGTTGGCAGTTGTGTCTATAAAACCTTCTACAGACTCACCTCCGAACTCAGCTTTTGCATTACCCAATTACTTATCTGGGATTGAAAGTGTGGATTCTCGAAAGTAAATTAACGAGGCCGACCTGGGTCAAGTACGTAAATAGACTGTCCACAAGAACAGATTTGCGGTTAGGCCAACAAGCCCTGTAGGTCAACCATTGTCAATATACGAGCGGAATCTTTATTTATTGACACAGGAGGCTCACCATTTTTTTTGTTTTTGTTTCAGAGAGACAGCTCAAATTGATGGAGAAACATTCCTGCTTTCGATGAATCTACCCCAACCAAAAGAAAACCGTATCCATTGAAACACCTGAACAATCATATGAGGCCAAACCGAAGAAGAAAAAGAGAGCTGAGAGCCAGTGACGTCAACAGCTACGACAGAGACCAGCAACAACAAACAATCAAGATTTATCAATGATGCGACTCTTTAACTAGTGACCCCTGTCCACAAGGCCCTTGGTTCAATCCCCTCGCCTCACGAGTTAGCAGTTAGATCCTTCTGATTTAATGTAAAACTCCGCTTTTCCACTTTCTGAAAAGGAACTGTACTCACCGACTTCATTGTCTCTTTTGCACCTTGCACAGCCATACTCCACCTTTCCACCACCACTACTTCTTTTTGGCATAAATACCCTCAACTGTACACTATCCTCTTTCAAGAAAACACCAAAGTGTCATTCTTTACCAGCTACTATATTGTGTAAAATTTAACCACTGATTTTCGAGCCGATTTTCATTAAAGTCTTTTTAAGGTACCACTGACCTTCGCAGACCTGGCGACAGTGGGTATCGAGTTCTAGCGTAAACCGCAAATAAGCATATTCTCATAGTATTTCCAGCGATTATTCGCTAAAATTGCAACCTCGACCGTACACAATAGGTTGAACGTATCCTCCGAGGGTAATGGCTACCAAGAGCCTTGAGAACTAAGCGACAGAGCTCGAAGGAGCGTTTAAGATGGGTTTAATAACAAGGTTGGCTTCGGTGGTAATAACGGTAGCAATTCGATAACTGCGGCTATCCATCCCGGGTCCAGCCTCTAGCGTAAACCGGTTGCAAGATTGCACTAAAAATTCTACGGAAAGATCTTACGGTCTTCCTCTATGGAGGGAGGTGCAGGTCTGGATTAAAATAAAGGGTCGTTGGTTGAATATTTCAGAACATCCTACTTTTAGAAAAAACTGAAGGTGAATTTTTCACGTGAGCTACCTTCACAGGCAATTTATGAGAGCACGAGGAATTTTTCGATGACGAACATTTATTCGTTGAATTGGTCTGCATTTTGTAATAAGGAACTACAATTTCTGGCTCATGCTAGAAACAGCACAGGTGCCATAAGAGTCCCTATTTAGATAGGTGCTTCTATGGATGAGCCTGATATAGTAGTTTTTTATTGCAGAACGTAGTCCAATTTGTATGACTGTAGGAAGAGTGACATCGGTCTCCGTACCGCTTCGGCGAATTTTCGTGAGGGCGCAGAGCACACCTTCTCTGGCTGTGTTTTTAACAGCAGAATTCCGAGTATATTCGTCTAAATAGTAATATTGATCGAAATATTGAGGCCGAGGACCTTCTATTCTGCTAAATTACCCAAAAAGTGGCCGTAGAGTGGCAGTCATCATGACACAGAGAATAGTCACACAAAATTAAGCCTGACATTCAATATTTGAACATGGGAATATTGCTAGGAGATTTAGTCGCTAATATTAGTCAAATATTTAAGTGACAGTTTCATAATGTTCAAAACCTCGAGTAATATACGATGAACATACACGCGGGTCCTACGATGCTGCGTCGTGAGATAGACATTCCTCACTTCGCACGCCGAAAAACGAAGTTAATTTTATGTGTACTTGGTGTGTTTTTCGGACTGATTCTGAAATTTGAGGAACTTGTCGAAATCAATATCAGCAATCCATAAAGTTCAGGTGCCACAGCCACAAGTTCTGCTTGAGCTATTCCAATGAAGTAGATACAAAATTTGTTAAAACTACTGTAACGACTGCAGAGCCTTATTTTCAATTGCCATTTTCAGCGTATGAAATGGACAAATAAGGAAATATTTTCACTCTCCCTGCACTGGTAAAAAAAGGAGCTTGCATGGATCTAGAGTCCAGACTCTTAAAAACATCGGCAAGAAAAAATACTCTTGATTCAAATGGAAATCCGCTTGAATCAAGAGGTTTGGTTCCTGATTTAAGCAAAAATCCGATTGAATCAAGAGTAGTTTTTCTTGTCAATGTTATTAAGAGTCTGGACTCTTGATCCAAACTAATTTTTACACAAGTGTGCACTGGGGAAAAAAACACATTGGATATATAGGGTCCAGACTCTTAAAAACATCGACAAGAAAAAGTACTCTTGATTCAATCGGATTTTTGCTTAAATCAAAAAGAAAACCGCTCAAATTAAGAGGCTTGGTTCTTGATTTCAGCAAAAATCCGATTGAATAAGAGTACTTTTTCTCGTCGATGTTTTTAGAGTCTGGACTCTAGATCCAATGTGTGTTTTTTTTTCCAGTGTGACGTGGCAACCAGCCGTTGATGCTCGGTGCAGCATGCAACGGTTGCCTTCCGATTAAACAGTTTTCGCGGATAATAGCAGAGTTGCGACAACTTTGATTACAGACGGGTCGAAACGTTTAAGTGCGATAAACAATTGCTCGGTTTTCCACGTCCCTCGCCCGCCCCACCTACCAACCCCCCCCCCCACTCCGGTCTTCAGTGGCGCGGAAAAGGCGCTAGACGGCCGCTTTGAGAGTCCACTCTCCGTTTCACCGACCAATTGGCTGAGGCGGATCCAGCAATTTGGCGTCACCGGATTTCCTCCATCCAAACCTATTTTAAATAATCGATTCTTGTCGGAGCACCTGCACGGAGAAAAAAACTTCGTGCGTGCGACCCGAAGTTTAGGTCATATGGATCTCTGAAGTTTTCGGATTGAGCGTCTGAGCACTTAAAGTCTAGCTGCCGAAGTTCAGGTCAGACATCTGAAACTTCATTTCTTACATCCGAAGTACTTCGGTTTTCACATCTGAAAAACTTCGGTTCTCACATCTGAAGTAGTTCAGATGTAAGAACTGAAGTTTCAGATGTCTGACCTGAACTTCGGCAGCTAGACCTTAAGTGTTCAGATGCTCAATCCGAAAACTTCAGGGATCCATAGGACCTAAACTTCGGGTCCCACGCACGAAGTTTTTTTCTCCGTGTGACCCCTACAAGAAGCGATACATTTCCATAGGTTTAAATGGAGGAAATTCGGTGTTGCCAAATTGCTCGATCCGCCATTGCCAAAGGAGATGTTGCATGTGTGAGGGATTTGCAATTTGACTGTTGATTCTTAAGTAAAAGTTTGCAAGAAACACGAAAGTGCCACCGGTTTTCTCTGAAATCGACTCCCAAGCTCAAAAAAAGCTCTCAAGTTGAGGCCAAAATGGAGGGATACCCCACGCTATCCTGAGAGTCCACCTCTACATCAAGGCAAACTCTCCATGCAAAGATAGGGAGCAAATACACTGACAGGTCTGCCACTCTATTTGGGGACTCCAAAACTTAAAACACGGCAACTCTGTTAATGTATTTGCTCCGTATCTTTGCATAGAGAGTTTGGCTTGATGTAGAGGTGGAATCTCAGGATAGCGTGAGATATCCCCTCCATTTTGGCCTCAACTTGAGAGCTTTTTTGAGCTTGGGAGTTGATTTCAGAGAAAACCTGTGGCACCATCGTGTTTCTCGCGAACTTTTACGTTAGAATCAACAGTCAAATCGCAAATTCCTCACAAATGCAACATCTCCATTGGAGACCTAAGTTACCATACTTATTATTATAGTATGTATATACCATACATATTACAATCTCATATGAGATTTTAATATCGTAAATTGATGCGGTTAGTAAAATTTTGATCACGTCCTCACCGTGTGCAGATCTTTACCAGGTGTGAAATACGTGGGCACTAATTTTGAGGAGAACTCCTGTGCCGGAGTCTTTGTAGCACCTGTGGCTACCGTCAGAACCCTACTCCCACTATCTAGGGTTTTTCACACCAAAAAGCGGGACCGCTGAAAACATAAAAGCAGCAATCGTTGATTATTTTTCAAGGAAGAAAATGGATCTGCCTTTGCGGGTGCTTGGAAGTGGTGGAACAAATGTGAATGTGAGAAATAAAGGCGGCGTAATCTGTTTGATGGAGAAGGAATTAAAACGGGCGTTACAATGGGCAATATGTTTACTACACAACAATGAGTGTCGCTCCTGAGACATTTAATTGAGAAGTTGGACGGTGGTACTAAAGGCCCGAACGCTTTTTCCGGACCAATCGGATCGGCCCTTCATAGCAGCCATACACTTGCGGTTGTTAATTTTGAGCCAATTTCAACCAACGTTGAAATTCAAATTGGTGAAATCAAAGATCTGAGCAACGATCTGTTGTACTTGTTAGAGATCGTGTACGCTGTTGCCGAAGGATCCTGCTCGGAAGAACTAGCCAAAAAAACTCCAGGGAAAGTTGCCCATTCCCGGTGCTAAACAACAGCTAGTAGAGTTCTTAGACTTTACGTGTCGACGGAAATGCCAAGTAACAACTTGAAAGTTTTAGCAACGTACGTGCAAAAAGTGTATGCTCCTGTATGGTTCTCAGTGAAAAAGGACCATAATATCCACGACGGTGCTAAACATCTGTGGAAAATGATACATCTATCAAGATACTTGCCTGCTAATTTACAAGAAATCATTGACCCTGTCATTCAACGAAACGGATTTTTCGGTCACCCAGAGAACGCACTTTAATCGGAATGGTGGCTGACAAGCAAGAAGACGTCAGGAAAAAAGCCTGGACGCTGATTTCAGACAATTGGAAGATCACGAAAGGAAATGTCCGTACTTTCGAAGTACCAATACTCAATTTTGCAGCTGACCATTACAGCAAGTTGATTGACTGGGACATTATAACAGTCACGGTGCCTCCAAATTTGTCAGATCTCTCTTATGAAGACATTGCAAAATTGCACAGGAATAATTGCATCTACGAATCATCCTTTCCTTGCCATTCGCAAGCAGTCGAGAGATGCGTCAAGGAAGTGACAGATGTTTCGACCTTGCCCATCGGACCAGAACAAAAGCACCTAATCATCATCCAACGACTGAACCATCGGAGAAAAATGCCGAAGTTTGACACGAAATCGAAGTACCGGATTTGAAATACGCCCAAGAACTTCAACGTCTAGATGACACCAGTGATGGTGAGAAGTCAATTTTACATATTTCCATTCATTTTCACTATTTAACAATGTCAGAATCTTCCAAAAGGAGTTGGGGGGTGGAGCTCAGAGTGCAGGGCCTCCCCGTGGTGAGCTCTGGTCACTATTTTTACCTTATTTATCTCCCTTATTATTCTTAGTGATGTGTACACCCACTACGCCCTATTGTTAGCACCATCCATTCTCCTTATAAACTGTCGAAATGTTTTAGTAACATTCTGGGTAAAATAGTTGGACGATCAGAATTCCACGTAAAGGACTCTTTCCGTTAATTCCGAGAGGTAAATGGTATGGAAATTCCTAAAGACCATCGACTGATTTCTCTCGACGTGATTTCGATGTGCACGAACATTTCAGCTAACCTGGCCATCCAGTGTGTCAGTGACAGATGGGATGAAATTAAGGCCCACTGCTCAATCCCTAAAAATGAATTTTTGTACATGCTTAAAATGTCCATTTCCTCAACTGTTTTTCAGTTTGAGGAAGAGTATTATCAACAAGTTCAAGGTTTGGCGATGGGAGGTAGTGTCTCTGCCGTTTTAGTCCAACCTTGTCATGGAAACCTTTGAAACCTCATTGTTCAAAGAAGTATTGTTCAGTTTTCATTTTTACCGGCGATTTGTAGATGAGTTGTACTTTGTGGTCCATAAGGATGACATCTAGAACATTTTCCACATATTCAATTCGTGGTGTCCGTCAATTCAATTTACCTTGAAAGTCGAGCAAAATAATTGCCTCAATTTCTTAGATATGACTGTTATTCGCTCGGGTAACCAAGTGTTTTGTAAATGGTACCAAAAGCCTACAGCCTCTGGTAGATATTTAAATTACTTGTCTGTCCAACCCTCAACTTATAAGAAAAATGTTGCATTAAATCTAGCGCGTCGTGTGGTGGGGCTGTCTGACCAACGCTTTAGACAGGAGGCCATGAAGCGGGGGAAGGAGTTGTTGATACAGAATTGCTACCCCTTAAAGGTCATCGACGATGTTTTCACAAAAGTGTTGCGGGAAGTTTCCACAACACCAAGAGAAATATCCACCGGGATTAAGGGAACTACGGATTTCTCCCGCATTTTCTCCTTGCCCTATGTGCCGCTTTGTCAGAAAATCTAACATCTATCCTCAAGTGTTTGGTTTTGCCGTAGCCCACTCTAACTACAATAACCTAAAATTTCTGTCTTCACAGCTAAAGTCTAAGTGCCCCCTTGATCAGCGTTGGGGTGTTGTGTACGGGTTAGAGTGTAAGGACTGCCTAATTGGCTACGTTGGGCAAACAAAACAGTTTCTACGAAAAAGGATTGCGGGTCATAAGTATAATCGCGCGGAAAAAACAGCCTTACATTATCACGAGGATAATCATGGCCATCACTTTGATTTTGAAAATCCGAAAGTGTTGGGGGTTGAACCTAGAGACTTCGCCAGGGGTGTGTTAGAAATGATTCATATTGTGAAAGAAAGAGACAAGCTATACAATTTCCGAGCAGACGTGGAAAGTTTAGGGGCTGCATATCACCAATTTTTTCAATGAAGTGGCCTCAGTAAGTGCGCGTCTGTCATCTGTTCGTATTTCGCGGGCAGATGTGTAGCTGCAGGAGTTGCCTACCCATCTTCCACATTGCTTGGTGTGTAGGTGACCACTATGTCTGCCTCGGATGTTCGGTACTGAATACCAGTGGTTACGTGATAACGGCTGGGGTCAGGTCGCC
Organism: Bemisia tabaci; assembly: GCF_001854935.1. NCBI lineage: Eukaryota > Metazoa > Arthropoda > Insecta > Hemiptera > Aleyrodidae > Bemisia > Bemisia tabaci. Next base: position 657,503 of record NW_017547443.1, on the reverse strand, counting down.
ACACAATTTTTTACTTGTTTTTATGTTTTTTCGCAGCTGAAAATGAGCTGGTAACAGCTCGAAACGTCCTGTGCTTTAGTGTTTTAATAATTTTTTAGCCTTGTTTACCCATATTTTAATTAAGTCTCCTCTTTATTTGTCTTTATAGCTGAAATTGTATTTTTTGAAATCCAAATAACCGTTAAAGAAAGAACGAAAAACCACTCATTTTTATTCCTAGAAGCCTATCCACCTTACCGAGATAGATAGATGCGACCAGTACTTAACAAAATAACTGTGAAATTTACTTAAGTAATGGTAATAACTTACTTAGGTAATAACTAATAACAACTAAATCATCAGATTGTGATGAATGGTTCAAGGAGAGATTATTTAGATGCACTGCTTCTCTCTTTGGATATCTTTTCAAAAGGGCAGCATACTGGGGAGTCATGGTGTAAAATTAATTTTAGTTCTATTTTTCATTTTGTGTCTTATCTTCTCTAGAATTTTACTTGTATTTATTATTAATTCCTATTTTTATAGATTTATATTGTTTATGTTATTTATAAGAGGTAAAGCATACTATGCCCCTGAGTTATCGACACCAGCAATAAATAGGGGAAAAGGCTATGAAGATTTGGCACTACAAAAGTTTCTAGAGGTACGTGGCCTACAGGTTACTAAATGCGGTCTATTCGTGGACATGGAGAGGTCGTACTTAGCAGCCTCACCCGACGCCCTTGTTGTTGGCGAAGACAGCATTATTGAAATAAAATGTCCTTACAGTGCTAGGCTAATGACAGTCAGAGAGGCAGCGATCCAGAAAAAGGATTTCCATTTGAAAATCGACTCTGAAACAAAAGAATGGTACCTGAAGCGAAACCACATTTATTACTACCAGATTCAGGGAGAATTGGCCATCGCTGGGAGGAAACTGTGCTATTTTGTTGTGTGGACACCTTTAGATGTGCACATTGAAGATATCAAATTCGACCAAAGTTTGTGGGACGACGAAATGCTACCGGTCCTCGATTATTTTTTTAAAAATCACCTAGCTGTGGAGATAGTAGATCCTCGACGGAGCAGGAAAATGCGTCTACGTGATACCAAGGAGGAAGAAGCATGGTACCAGAAAAGAGGATTACCAGTGCCAACATACGAAAAACGTCCAGAAAAACTGAAGAAAAATCAAAAGAAGAACGCAAAGAAGAACCCCAAGAACCCCCAAAAAGTCCAAAAGAGACCAAGGAAGAGACAAGCAGAAGTTTCGGATATTCTGGATGACTGCGGTGTCCAGCCATTGGACTGCAGTGTTGAAGCTACAGACAGCAGCCAGAGCGTCGTTACGATTCGACACCCTCCAAGGAGTAATCCAACCTTGCTGATTAATGCTCATCTTGCGGCAGAACAATTGATACTTGAAAATCGTCAATATCATACTTCGAACACCTGTGCATTTGATTCTGTTATTTCCATCATTGCTCGGTCCTTACGGGAAAATGTACGATACAATGAGGAAACCAAGCTTTTCCATGATAATCCTATTATGAATGTGGCTTATCTGCTCATTGAAGGCGTTGATTCCATCATTGCTCGGTCCTTACAGGAAAATGTACGATACAATGAGGAAGCCAAGCTTTCCCGTGATAATCCTATTATGAATGTAGCTTATCTGGCCATTGAAGGCGTTAACAAAGCAATAATTCACGAGGCAAGAGGGAGAGTTATTGTGGCGCCTCAGCTAGGCAGAAGAACAGAGTATAGCGAAGCTATCTCAATCAACTGCGAAGGATTCATGGACGGTATCGCAGCGATGTTTGAAACAGCTCCTTCTCTGAAACGGAGAGAGGTGTGTTTATCCAGAGATTGTGGCTGGAATCAGGAACTTGACATTGCATACGTGAGCCCTGAGATTGCCGATACAAGGTATTCGCAGGCTGGAGCTGTGCAATGCCTTGTCGACTGCTGCAACTTCCAAACCGAACTGAGCAAGATGTGTTCGAATTGCGAAGCCAATCCAAAAAAGACCCACTTCAAGATGGGTATACACGTGTTCTTGATGGTGGATACGTACAGTGATGGCTCAATCAAGACCGTCTATCCAGACCATCCAGGCCGCTGCAGGATAGTGGACATGGATGCATGGATTGTCATGGACAGAAGGAGGCATGTGCGAGAGCTATTCATAAAAGTTTTTTGATGGGGGAAAATTGATGGGAGACGAAAAAAAGAGGTCTGGAAGCAGAAATCAACGATTCTTGAAAGTTCCAGGCTGAGGTTTTTTTGATTTCTTTTTCGAGAAAAAAGAATTAAAATAGTGTATAGCTTGCCCAAAAATATTTTTATATGCCGTTGGACAGATTGTATTTTTTCCGCGTTTTTCAGGTGTTTCTGTGTAGTCATTGGTGACTAATTCATTTGATTTTTTTTTTTTTTTATGTTTGTGTATGCAATTGATTAAACAATAAATAGTTTTATTTTCCTGGGGGAAAATTGATAGGAGACGAAAAAAAGAGGTCTGGAAGCAGAAATCAACGTTTCGTAAAAGTTCCAGGCTGAGATTTTTTAGATTTCTTTTTCGAGAAAAAAAGAATTAAAATAGTGTATATCTTGCCCAACAATATTTTTATATGCTGTTGGGCAGATCGTATACATATTTTCTGTGCTTTTCAGGTGTTTCTAAGTAGTCATTGGTGACTAATTCTATTGATTTATTTTTTTTATGTTTGTGTATGCAATTGATTAAACAATAAATAGTTTTATTTTCCTAGGGAAAAATTGATGGGAGACGAAAAAAAGAGGTATGGAAGCAGAAATCAACGTTTCGTAAAAGTTCCAGGCTGAAGTTTTTTAGATTTCTTTTTCGAGAAAAAAAGAATTAAAATAGTGTATATCTTGCCCAACAATATTTTTATATGCCGATGGACAGATCGTATTTTTTCTGTGTTTTTCAGGTGTTTCTGTGTAGTTATGTTTGTGTGCAATTGATTAAACCATAAATATGATTGACAGTTCACAAGACAAGTTGTCAGAATGGAGTCGAAAAGTGTTTCATTGGTAACTAATTCTATTGATTTATTTATTTTTTTATTTTTGTGTATGCAATTGATTAAACAATTAATATGATTGACAGTTCACAAGACAAGTTGACAGAATGGAGTCGAATAACATGGCGTGAAAGAGCAAGACATACACGGAAAAAAAAATTGCTGATTCAACAATTCAATTGCTAAAAACAGTGAGTGCAATGCTTCAACGCAGATTTTACAACAAAAAAATGCTACTTTAACCACAATGTAATCAATATAATTTAACCACGGGGGTGGTTAAAGTAGCAATTTTTTGTTGTAAAATCTGCGTTGAAACATTGCACTCACTGTTTTTAGCAATTGAATTGTTGAATCAGCAATTTTTTTTTCCCGTGTAAGGGAATTTAGAATCGGAAAAAACATGATTTGCAGATTCCACACAGAAATTATAGTAAAATCGAGACACTTTCCTGCTCGCAACACGGGAGCCGAATTTCGTGATTTTTACGGAACGCCGTGCGCCCAACACTCATGTCGGGTCGCGGACTCGGCAGTTCGGGTCGCGTCAGGACTCGGTCGTCCCGACTCCCGTCTGCCACGACGGTAATTAACAGGTCGGCGAGGTGACCACTCTAGCGCCAAACTCCGTTTTCTTCCGTTTTATTATTCCCGTTTCCACTGTCGCGCTTCAAACCCCCCCCCCCCCCCCCGTTCCGAGACACGAAGTCCGGGTCGGTGCCGGGGTGGTCGCAGTCAACTGTTCGAGGAAAAAAGTGGAGCACCGGACCCGAAATACTCGCACCTCGTGAACCCCACGCTGGACTCGCTGAAAGTCGGCGTTGAACGGGTGTCATTTTGATCGAGAGCTTCTTTAAAGCGACGGCCGCAGGATTCCGATGTGCCGGGGCAATAGGTTCAAGACTTCAGAGGAGTTATTACGACTGCGGGCTGATGATTGAAATTGATAGACATTTAAAAAGAAAAAACCTAGTTTCTTCACCCGTGCAAACCAGTATTTCTCAAAAGGCCCACCAAGCAAAATGCAAGATCCCGAAAGGAGACCCAACAGGCCTCCCTGAACCTACAAATTCAAGGTCTGAACCTCAATCTGGCGTGCTATCTTTGCTAACTACTCATCTCTCTTCTCCATTTCTTATAACCGAAACCTTCTATGTTCAAGTTGACACAGAAGGCATGGTTGATTACTTCAAATCCCTGCAGTCCCTGCACTCATCTCTCGTTTCCGTTCTCTACCCTGACTCCCGAATGAGTCCTCCTGGCTTTATCTCTGCTGCAAACTTCTCAAACGTTTGTAGATACGTGACAAACGCTAGAATTGAAAGTATCAATTCGTCAATTTTAGGCAGAAGAATAGAACACAGAATTGCCGTGCAAAGGATGTTCGCTGTGCCCAAAGCATTGGGCGATATCCTAAATGTACTTGGACGGACCATAGGGCAGCAAGGCGCCCTGCGCTTCGTACCAAAACCCGAGGACACACCAGCCGAGCGAGCCGACCAGTTACAAACTCTCGTGACACATGCGACCAGCGTTTCATTCAGCAAACTTGTCAACGCTTGCCAATCTTTTGGGCTTATCCGAACTGGATTTATCACTACACAGGAAACCGGAACCGCTTGGTGGATGCCCAGCGCTCAAAAATCATTTAATGTAGCCACAATCGCTCGTGAAGACGAGAGCGTTTAAGTCGTTTCCACGTTTTCTGAATGGTCGCTAGCAGACGCAGTGTTGTGTTCGATCGTTCAGAGGCAGAGCTCTGGACTTGAAGAAGCAAATGACTCTATTATCAAATGGAGCACTGATGACATCTGTGGAACTTCTGGAATTCCACAAAAAATTTACGGCAATTAAAGGATTAAGTAAAAAATTAAAACATGTTGAAGTTGAGAATTCTGTAACATTGTAATCAATAAGTTCTTCCAGCCAATGCCTTAAGTACAAGTCTTACTTTTTCAATTCTCCTATAACAATCAAGTGCCTCCTCTTAAGTGTGCTGCTTCTGAGGCTCTTCATTAGGTGCCCATGTGTACTTTTTTTTATATTTGTGTCCCTTGTAGCCAAGTTGATTTGTTTCATTCGTTTATAGATTGCTGCGTCAATTCAGAATTTGCTCAGTATTTGCTCTGCCTTTGTAGCTCTTTCTTTAATTCCTAATATGTGATTTTCTTTCTGTGATTATTATTTGGGCCCCTTGTGAGCAAAGTTCTATTACATGCCGAGCACTGTTCACAGAATGCTGCGGCATACCCTCAAAATATTTTTGCAATCAAGATTACTTCAGCCTTTGATTTACCTCTAGGAATGCTCGCAGAGGATGCTTTAGAATCTTTGCATAGGATATCTAAGAAATAGAGGCTGAACCACACTCGAAAGTCGACGAGAGAAAACACCAACTTTGATTTGCTGAAAGGTCTACTCCTCAGATCGGATCCGCAAATAACTGCCAATAGGAATCCATGTAAGGAAAAAAACCACGGCCTGGATTCGGAAATCAAAAATTACCTTGCTTTAGAAACCTTTCCGCTCATTCCTACGTTTCTCAGTTTCTTAGCTTCGTAGAAAATCCCATGTTTTCTGGGATAGGAGTGAACTTGACGGTCAGTCAGTCCGCTTATCGATCGTCAATGATTTCTTTCTCTAGTTATATGTTTGTGAAACTATGACGATTTCGAAGCCATCTTTTTGTAAAGATCTAAACGTATATCTGCTCCGCCATTACTACTCCGTAATTGTAGGAAGTACACTTCCTTCAAAAAATTAAAGAAGAAGTTCTACGCGTTTTATTCTTTCATTTACGGGAAGTTCAATTGACTCTACGCGATAGTGCTCACCTTGTGGCTCAGGAAGATATAATTTAATATATTTATTAACGCTGCTACATATCAGCGGGCATCAGAAATTTTCGAGCTAGAACATGTTTTGGCTATTTTACCTTTACAGCAGTTTTCGCTATTTTCGGACATTTTTTTGTTTCTCTCAAGAAATTAAATCTGTCTGAATGCTATGTGTCTGAAAACTTTTTACAAGTGCTGAAACTTGAAATTCGTATTTTAGAGGCCCGATCGAACACAAGTGAGGCGCAACGTTACTTCTTTTCCAACGTTGCGAAGATTATAATATTCGTCTTTTTCACTATTTCTTGCTATATACTTCAATTTTCCCAAAGCAACAGTCACAAGGTGGCAGGCCTTCATATCATCAGAGAGAACAATACGTGGCACGCACCGTTTTTGGATCGAATGGAACAGATTTAGGGAGCATCGCGGTCCATTTTCCGAAGTTGCCCCAACTAGATCACCCTGTAAGCGGCGCATGATTACTTTCGCGGCGCCAATGAATCGGCTCCGTCGTGCCCCCTGCCCCCCCTCCTCACAACAGGGGATCTAGGTATCTCCTTCAGTAAAGGTCAAGTTTTTGTCAAGTAGGTGCCTTTTTAAAATCGAAAAACGAGTTACCGCGTTTTCGTCCAATAAACGTCAATGTAATTTTTGTGGATATTTTCAGCCTGCACGGAAGCACGTCCTAATATTGTCGGGGAGCAAAAATATTTGGCAGGTATCATATTTAGATCGAAAAGAACAAATTTAGAGAGCGTCGTAGTTTACTGGGCGAAAAAAAAATGCCCATGTAAAATTGGACCACCCTATAACCCCTCGTGGTATTGTAGCAATTGCAGCGTCTGGCATGGCATAAACGTTTCTTTCTCGTTTACGTTCTATGTCTAAGAGATATAAACGATGTTCGATTTTACATCGGTGGGAGATGTTGCGTGGGTGGTGGCTGCCGGTGAGATACTTTCCGCGAGACTGATAGTCGACGGGCTGGATGGAATGGCGATGGGCGGAGATCCCCGGCGTGAATTTGCCACACTTCTCGCGGAGGCCCTTTGCATGAGCTGAAAATGTTCTCGTTTCGTTGGTCTATCCGGCACGGGGGCTTCCACCTGAATTTATTATCCGATGCAGATGCGACCAACAACATCCACCATCCAACGAAAACGGGAGTCGGTCGACGATGGACCGGTGACCGCGAGGAAACAGGAGACGACAGCTCTGGAAAGACTTTCACACTCCACGTTTCGACTCGCACACCCACGAGCTAACGGTCTTTCGGGGAGAGACTCGGGTTCCGCCCCAACTGTGTGGTATAACCGGACGAAACTCGGAAAGTTGCGCGACAAGGGATCAGTAAGCCGGGCAGCAAGCATTTAGAAATGCTCGAAAAAGAATTTGTCACCTACATGAGAGATGTAAAGCGGCTCGACAGGAAAGAAGATGTGCTCCGGTGGTGGAAAACCCGCGACGGTTTTACGTGGCCCTCCCTAAGCGAATTGAGCGACATCGTTTTAGCAACACCTGCCAGCCAAGTCAGTGTGGAGCGCCTTTTTTCTAATTTGAAGTTTGTGCTATCGACCTACAGGTATAAAATAACCTCAGAGATTTTAGAGGCCATACTTTTAATTCGCAGTAATTTGAACTATTGGCAAAAATCTGATCGACGCCATCATTTTAAATCACGCCTCAGTGATTGCTCCTCATCGTTCATACAGAACACTGTCCATTTCGTCAACTGAGGCAACATCATCCGAGTCTTAAATTAAGTAGAACTGCAGCATTTTCGTTTAAGTAATTCATTCATTTTATTTTTTCAGTTTTTTATATGATATTTTAATTGATGTTCCTTGTTGAATTTTATTAAAATCTATTCGTTTTTTAATTCGATATTTGTACAAATTTTATTCATAGTCAAAATATTTCTTGTGGTACCTAATGAAGCAAAATTATAAATTGCCCTCCATCAACTTTACGAAGTGATCCAATTTTGAATTTGCAATTGATTGATCTCCGAGATTTTCAAGTAAGGCGATCTTTCTGTCCAACTTTTTTGATATCTAATTTTTCCTAGTTATTATTATCTAGTTCATTCGGTTGTTTACTGCCTTTTTTATTTGTAGATTTAAACTTTTTGAATCAATTGAATTTATTGAATTTGGCATTTAAGGCGATCTTTCTGTCCAACTATTTTAGTACTTAATTTTTTCTAGTTATTATTATCTAGTTCACTTGGTTGTTTCATGCCTCTGTGATTTGTAGACTTAAGCTTTTTTAATCAATTGATTTTTGTTTGTTTTGACAGTAAATATTTGTATCCTGTTACTAAATTTCTTGGTGATCAATACTTTATTTATGGACATTACGAATTTTCATGACAAAGTAATGACTTCAAGGTGAAATTTACCTTGAAGAAACATTCGTGCCTTAAAGCATTTCTGACGAAGTTTGAAGTTATGCACATCTCATATCCTCGTGTGATGAAGGCAAAAGGCAAAGGCGATTTAACAGTGTTTTCAAGTGTTTTATATGTGTTATTTGTAGATATACTAGTTTTTCGAAGAGAGTCTAAGTTTAATAAATTCATTTAATTGTTTTAACGTATTATTTTCCGTTCAACCCAAAGTTACCTGCTATTTTTTATTACATACTATCTAACTGTTCCTTCAGTTTCAATTTTTCCGTCTGACTCCCTCCTTTTTTTTAAATAAACTTTTTCTTTAATTTGTATGTACAAAATTCTGTCCGTTTTCTGTGCTTGCCTTTGCTTTCAACCTTCAAGAGAGTATTATTCATTTATCCGTAAGTCTGCTGAATGGTATCTTAGAGTTGTATTACATCGCCTCCCTAAACTTTTCAGTCGAAGACTCGCTGTATCCTTAGCAGTCAGTGGTGCTTCTACTTGTCGACTCCCTCCGGCAAACCATTTTCTACGGCTCCGATCGATCCTTAAAACCCACACGTCATTGGAGCGCCCAAAAATGACATGGAATCAATCGCCGTTTCGGAGAAACTCAGGAAGTTCGATGAATCGGGTGCACCTGCTGCATTCCAAACATTTTCTGGGCACTTGACAGAATACTAGCCAACGGAAAATCAATATTTTTCTTCTTAACCGGAGAAAAGCTCCTCAGCTTGACAAACTTCCATGAATATACTGTACAGGTCAGGAAACCGAAGTCGTCGTGGTTTATGATGAAGCCCACTCGATACCCGCACGTGGGGCGTCTGACCCTTTTTCAAGGAGGACAATGTGACGTATTATTGCGGGTGCAACTACGGGACATCACGTGTTTCCAGGACAAAGTAATGACTTCAAAGTGACAATCACCTTGAAGAAACATTCGTGCCTTAATGCATTTCTGACGAAAGGATACCCGCGAACGTTCGGTGTGACAGAAATCCTTTAACATTGCATATCGAAATGCATGGTTTAAAAGTTTCATCATCTATGTGGAAGGTACCTATGCTCCAAACTGAATTCAAGACCGTTATTGACCTAATTTTTTTTTTAATTTTTTTTTTATTTTATTTTTTTTACAACGATTAATGATTATAAAATGGCAGGAGAAATGTAAAGTTGATACAGTTTATTAGTGCAGGCTTCACGAAAGCAACCTCATATATTACATCATAGAGTATAATCGAATCAGTAGTATATGTTTAAAGGAATTTTTTGATGTCACTGTGTTCAGAAGATGCCAAAATGTTCCGTTTTAGGATGTCTAGCTACAGCAGAAAAGGGGTTCTTACTAAAAATGTTCCCCAGTGTAAAGAGATAAAGACAGAAGAAGAAAATGGATCGAAAAAGTTAATCGAGAGAACTGGCAGCCGACAGTTGACTCTGTCAGTTATCAAGACCCTCGTGACGAAGAAGAAGATCCCAATGGTGAGGACGCTCCGGATCTTGATACGACTTCTGTTCCTCCTTAAAGTCCAAGCTAATCTCTGTCTCATGATTAGTTTTGATTTTATTCTTCAAACATAACCTCATCATGTATGTTTTCCTAGGAGCCGGTCAAGTGAGGATTACCGGAGCAAGATGCGGCTCCAAAGCTTCGCGAAGGACGGCCCTTGGGGAGTGATGTACAAGCTCGCAGCTAACAAGTTGCGGAGACCGCTCCCCAAGGCCTCCCTCCTACAACCCGATCACGCACCCCTACGATCTTTAAGGAAGCAGACGCTCCGCAACACCCTTCACTGGATGCTACCGGACACTCCGGATGGGGAAACGGACTACCACCGAGAACTCCGAAATTCTTTCCATCAACTACCGGACACGCCTCACTCCTTTCCTTTCGACGCCGGAGCGCTGAGAAAGGCGGCGGAAAAGCTCATGAGCGGCAAGGCACCCGGATCAGACGGTGTCCTGGCCCCTGTCCTCAAGACGGCCCTCCCATCCATCGGGGAATGGCTACTTTCAATCTACGTCGCCTGTCAACAGACGGGCTACTTCCCAACCGCCTGGAGGCGAGGCAGACCGGCCACCATCCCCCCCAAGGGAGGTGAGGACAGGAACCCAAACAATATGACAATATATCATCAAATGTCACAAATTACACACATACCCTCTCACACTTAAACCACCGCAGTGGTAATTATTACTATTGGCGCGATTCATTTTAATAATATAAATTTTTTAATTTTTTTATTTATTTTTCTTTTTTTTTCATTTTTTTTTGACTATGTGAATGTCATTGCTATAGGAATAATGCAATGATTTTTAATCGGTGATATTTCGAGTATCAGTTTATGTATAGTTCCTGTACGACGAAACATTTTAACATTGATTTGTATGCCCTTTCTTACAATCCATCAATACATCATGTTATCCATCAATACATCATGAACTTCTAATTCATACGTGAAATTTCACTACTCCATAGATGCCGTGATAGTATTTGATGGAGATCCGGAAATTGTTTTTGATTGTAGCACAAAACACGCAAAAAGAGCACGGAAAGCTCGAAAACCGTCTTCACAGGAAGCATTGTTCGACGATATAATGATACCCACTATTTTGCAGGGGAAGTTGTAGCTAATATCAAAAACAGCAAAACCTTCAAACGCTAACAAAGAAAAAGAGGCAGGAAATTTTCGGGTTTTTCGAACGAAAGAAGAAGCAGACGCCCTTACGGTGCAGAAAGAGATAAGAACTAATAGTTGTAGCAGCATCCCCCAATACAGTTCCTAATGGCGTCCTACCAGTCTATGTCGGTCTCGGCTTTTCTCTCCTCGATCCACCCTCAACACCCAGTATCCCCGGAAATTGAGTGTTTGGGCAGGAATTTACAATGATAAGCTAGTTGGTCCCTTAGTCCTTAGAGGGAATTTGGATGGTACTACTTATCTCGAATTGTTACAAGATGCTGTTATTCCCAGAGTGGTGCAAATAATCGAAGACGATGATGAGGATTTCAACCCAATCTTCCAACAGGGCGGGGCGCCCCCGCATTACGCTTTGGCTGTTAGAGCGTATCTGCACAGTGGATTTCCTGGAAGCTGGATCGGCAGAAGAGGTTCCATCAAATGGCCACCAAGATCTCCGGAGCTCCCACTTCTGAATTTCTTCTTATGGGGACACCTAAAAGGCATCGTTACCACACACCACTGGCGGATCTAGCAGAACTTAGACAGAGGATAATTGACGAGTGTGCCAAAATAACGCCAGAGATGCTACAAATTGTAAAGCAAGCCTTCGAAATGCGGCGATACCACTGTAAGACAGCGATGGGTTATTAGTTTGAAACACTTCATCAATTATTAGGAAGGTAAGAATACTCACTTATGTCCCTTGCTCACGATTTTCGCAAGTGGAGATTGCTAATTATTCCCTGAGATAGTTTTACTTTTATTTAATTCCTTCTGGAATTTCTTGCTAAGTAGTGACACCTTTAATCGCCATACCCTTAAGGTCCCTGGCTTTTCCGAGTTCTTTTGATTGTTTGGCTCTGCTCTCCACCCAGCGAATTTGAATTTATCCTTGTTGATACCCTAGTGGCTATCAGCGTTTGTTGTAATGGCCGTTGAGTTCCCGGCCGACCTTCTCACTAATTTTGCGGCCCTTTTTTAGTTAAATATATAACTCTTCTAAATTATAGGAACTCCAGTTAGGCTATTTGTGTCGTTTCTGCGTTTTCACTTTCTGATAACGCAGCGACAGAACAGATCGTCTATCTGCTAACCTCCCCTTTATTGCTGACAAGTTTTATTTCGTGCCTGAACCGATATGGTCATGTGTTTTCTGTGATTTATAAGACTGAGTATATATTGTATCATTGTTACTAGACACATCATTGTGTGCTCACCTACCTGCCCTGATTATTAGAGATTTATTTTAGTGGCCTTTCTCTCTCTTTGGTATTCTCACACTTCCCGTGCTTTTGGAGAGAGTGTCCGGTCCAGTACATAGCCTAGAAATCACCATTCAGAAATCAAGGAAAACCGGGCGGGAAAAAATAACATCCAGGTAATCAAAAAAAAGAAAAAAAATTGCTGCACTTGTTTCTTTGATCTGAGGATTCATGATGTTCTGTTCATAGTAACACTACACTTACTTATCCATGGCAGGATTGGATGACTTTGTTCTCCGTTGCGCCCTCCAAACGTACAGCGACAGACCTCGAGAGTTGCACGTTTCAACTTCTAATAAGGCCCCTCGTACAAATTTATTGTATTTCGCGAGCTGAACCGCTAAATGGACCACTTGAATGCGACGCATTCAAGTATACACATCTCGTTGCAGGAAATTTTCTTTTACCCGTTGGCCTACATCCGAAGCATTGGACTTGACGGCGACAAGGGCTGGCGACAGATTTGATTGGTTTAGTTCGTTGTGCATTGGGTCAGAGTGCGCCGCAGCCGCGCTAACACAGACGTCGTCACGGGCTGCGCATGCTTGTCGGATTCGGAACTTCGAGCAAAATGGAGATGTTGCATGTGGAAGAAATTTGCAATTTCACTGATAAATCTTATATAAAAGTTCGCGAGAGACACGATGGTGCCACTGGTTTTCTCTGAAATCATCTCCCAAGCTCAAAAAAGCTCTCAATTTGAGGCCAAAATGGAGGGGATATCCCACGCCATCTTGAGAGTCCACCTCTACATCAAGACAAACCCTCCATGCAAAGATAGGGAGCAAATACATTGACAGGGCTGCCACTTAATTTAGGGACTCATAAACTGCGAAATCACGGCAACCCTTTCAATGTATTTTCTCCCTATCTTTGCACGGAGAGTTTGTCTTGATGTAGAGGTGGACTCTCAGGATGGCGTGGAATATTCCCTCCATTTTGGCCTCAACTTGAGAGCTTTTTTCGAGCTTGGGAGTTGATTTCAGAGAAAACCAGTGGCACCATCGTGTTTCTCACGAACTTTTACGTGAGGATCAACAGTCAAATCGCAAATTCCTCACACAAGCAACAGCTCCTACAACAGAACATACAAAGATAGTTGGTAATGGATTAGCAAAGGTGCTAAACGTGAGCGGCGTGCTGCCAGCTCGAAACGCGCACCGACGCCTACAAACCTAACTGGATACTTCAAGCATTGCGCAATGCGTGAGGTAGCCCTTTAGGTTTGTAGGCGCCAGTGAGCGTTGCGTGTCTACGTGCAACATCTCCATTGGTACAACCCTGAGAGAAGACTACTCCGGAAGTGATCTTGCGAAAATTTTGGGGTTCCAAAACCGCTACCTCAAAATCTGTAAATAAAAACACCCCCCCAACTTTCAGCATGTCTGCCGAGCTTTGAGCTTTACATTTTGGCCTTCCACGAATGTCACAAAAGTAACTTGGCAGCTTCTTTTAAAATTTATTCAGAAAATAGTCGAAACAATCATTAATTGTTTTGAGATTTCCATGAGACGTCTGACAGATCCAATAACGCAAATTTTGTTCTCCGATTTGACTGCAAAAAGCAAGCAAGCTTTGAATTTTTGCACCCTAGAAAATTGACAAATTGTTATGAAGAGGCACTAAATGGTATTTGTTTCACCTTTTAGGGAAGGTACCGGTACATCTTTTTGAGGTCTCACATTTATTGTTCGTAAAATATGCTAATTGTGTGTAAAATTTTTGACCTTGTTTCCCAAATTCATCTTTTGTTCGCCTAATTTGATGGACCATGGTTGTCAGGTTTTTGTAAGGTTGGTTATCAAATGAAACATAAGATTCTGGTTATTTTCAGATTTCTGATTGCTGTGATACAAAAAGTTACCTTTTGCATGTAAAGAGAGGACCTTAGGGGACATTCTCAGGGAACGATGCCCTCTGATTCCTGAGGAATGGACCACTAGACTAGGTACGAATTTCAGCATTCTGATACATGTTTCTGAACCAAAATTTCACGTAAAATGCGATGCGCATAGCAAAAGTTACCGAAATCAACTCTTTACGAAGATATTTAATGATTCATGATGCGTGAATTCAAACCGCCCGCTCATGAAAACTCAATGCTCTGCGTGATTCACATCGCGCGCTAAACGTTCATCATGACAGTCTCTGCGATATAAAAATCTGGCAACCTCAATTTTGACGATTTGGCTCAGCTATAGCAAATTTCTCGTGGTTTAAACAACATATGATGGGAAATGAACCTTGCTCGATGGAGAAGCTTGCTGAAACCGTTGTAGCGCGCGATTTGACTCGAGTAGAGCTTTGAGTTTCTTGTGATCGGGCAGTTCAAATTCCTCGTAACCAATGTGAAATAAAAACGTTGTAATCTTCGTTAGGAGTTAGTTTCAGTAATGTTCGTTGCGCTAATCGTGTCCTATACGTGAAATTCTGGTTAAGAAACATGTATCAGATTGCTTAAATTCGTACCTTGTCTAGTGGTCCATTTGGCCGGTTGGACAGATCTATGGTTGGCCACGACCTGACCGTAGAAAATCGTCCATTTTACCGCGAGGTAAGTATGTATTTTCTACCGATGCTTTAAAGTCAGGAAATACTTCTTGCCTTAACGGTGCGCAATTACATCGTGATATGCTTCGGTGTATGCACTGCTGGAAAGAGTACCTTCTACTTTTTTGCTTTTAAATTAGGTTTCTTGAATATTTAATTTCCGCACTAAACTTAGCTAATAAGTGTGGCATCTCTTGACGACTGCTGCATTTGGAACCAAGTATAGATTTAATTTACCTATTTAGAATGTTGAAACTGCCACATACAAATTTTACTTCGTCTAGGGGTCCGTTCTTAAAAACTAGAGTTCCGGCAAATTTAGCGGACGGGTAGTGAGAAAGAGAAAAAAATCAGGCAACATCGGTCAATCGGTGGACGGTGAACCTATATTTTAATAATGACACTTATACAATGTTTATGAATAGTTGAGGCCTCTCAACCAATGAGGCATCACGGTCTTGGGTCCATTGCGACGTGGGCATTTTTCTTCCCTGCCAGCCCCCCCCCCCCCCCCCCCCNATCCCTGTGGCCGCTGGTTTTTGTTTTAATGAGAGTGGCAGTAATAGGAATCCGCGGCAGCCCATAAATTTCATCGCGGTGCAACACGTACTGGTGCGCCACCACCTCGCAGTCATGCAGTTTATAGCGGAGTTGCAAGATCCCCGAGGACAAACAGCAGGGGTCCGGTCCGGATAATCTGTACCCGCCTTATTTTTCAAAGGAAATTTGGGACTTTGCAAGTTGGAAAAAGTAAATCTTTATAGGAAATCAACCCATTGGAGGTTTAATTTTTCGGTCGCCAGACTTTCATGGTTCCTGTAGGTAAGAAGATATGCCATATTTGTCATCGTGCTTTTTGAGGTGTTAGCAACTCCCGAAACATATGAAAGTTAATTATGCTGCCATCGAAGTGTATAAATGGACTGCATTTTGCAATTTGGACCTATAAATTCCGGCCCGATTTAAAAACAACGTATGTGCCATTAGTTTCCCTATGCACATAAGTGTTTTTTCAGATGAGCCAAAAGTTATAGGTCCAAATTGCAAGATGCAGTCCAAATGCTCGGTAGAAAACTGTTGTCGCACTTATTCAAACAAAGCGAACTTCAGGAAACATATTTTCAGCATCCATGTAACAACAGAAGTGTCATACGCCCCACTGGGCACCTCTATAAGGAATTCTTCCATTAGAACGTGGTTTCTGATACAGAGAACACGGGGAAAAGACGAGGAAAGAAATTCACCCAGGAAAAAACATGAAAAAGACGAGGATATCTGCCACTAGACAGGAAGAAATTAAGTTTTCTTCTGATATATGCGTAATCGCTTGGCCGATGACAGTCATTTATTTTAAAGTTCTCAGAGAGCTTCCGATCCGCTGTCTAATCAGATTTTGGTGTGATGATATTGTTGCTAGGCAACGCATCTTTGAAACGACAAGTTTAACAATACGCTGATTACAAAAATACGGTGAGTCGCGCTAAAAAGTTAATGCACTAACATTGCGCACTGATTACAAAAATACGGCGAGTCCTGCTAAAATGTTAATGCACTCCACTACAAAATATAGATTACTATAGATACGTAACACTAACACTGGTTTGTTCATTGAATTGAAGTTCTGATACAAAAATAAATCGAGCCAAATTATGATTACTGCAGCGGATATGGTGGGAACAGCTATGTTTCCCAAACATTACACCATTCAAGAGTAACGTTTTTACCTTTGAAATGCCTGTTGCAGTCAGTGGCTATCAAATATCCACCCAGGCCACCTTTCACGAAGAAAAAAACTTCATGCATGGGAACCAAAGTTGAGGTCATATGGATCTCTGAAGTTTTCTGATCACGCATCCGAAAACTTGAGGTCGAGCTGCCGAAGTTCGGGTCAGACATCGAGGCACTTCGGCATGTGACGGAGTACTTCAGATTTGTGACTCCAGTTGTCCACGGAAGAAGATGTATTACATCTCCAATGGGGACCCTGGATGGGATCCTAGCGTCCTGGTTTGATTTGTACCGAAAAATCTGTTACATAGCAGCAACGCGACGCTTTCTACCCCAAGTAGAAGATGAGGTCAAAACGACCCTCGTAAAGGGCCGAGAAAGCGTCCACTGGAAAAAACACACATTGGATCTATAGTCCAGACTCTTAAAAACATCGACAAGAAAAAATACTCTTGACTCAATGGGATTTTTGCTTAAATCAAAAGGAAATCCGCTCAAATTAAGAGGCTTGGTTCTTGAATTAAGCAAAAATCCGACTGAATCCACAGTATTTTTTCTTGTCGATGTTTTTAAGAGTTTGGACTCTAGATCCAATGTGTTTTTTTTCCAGTGTCTTGAAACCCCAATCACGGGGCGAGAGAAGTCTGCGCCGCAGATATGACGATATCAACGAAATAAGCAAACTTGACGCCGAAACCCTCAAACTTGAAAGGGAGGCGGAAATAGTAAAACAGAAATATAAGGAGACCCGTAATGATGCAGGAGGGAGACATTATCACAGAAGCGTGGGTGAGTGACTTATTAAACATAAGATTAAGTAACTTCAGATGTAAGAACTGAAGTTTCATATGTGTGATCCAAACCTTAGCAGCTGGGCCTTAAGTGTTCGGATGCTCAATCCGAAAACTTCAGAGATCCATATGACCTAAACTTCGGGTCCCACGCACGAAGTTTTTTTCTCCGTGCGGGATAGAAGGAAAACGATGGACCGTGAGTACAGTAGATCCTTTGCACAAGGGCAAACAGAGGCTGCTCCTCTGATTCCCATCTACATATACACCCATTTGTGAGACGTCCCTGAGACCAATGAGCACCGTTACGTGGGTGTCGCTCGCAGAATGCCGCGTGGAAACATGACTGGTCACAAAACTGACAGATTTGCGAGGCGACACTCAGAAAAACCAGCGAAAGCTGCACTATGATCCGAGGCAACGACGCCAAATTAGACTTCAAAAACATGAGCCTGAATGCGCAATCGGGCATTACACGGAATGTCGGGCGATTGCACGGCTGGACTGCGGGGGCGTGTATTATGAGACAGAGTAGGATTTGGTTTCTCGAAAAAGAGTCAAAGTTTCTTCCTGAAGTGCATCCACAATCGGAGCTACGGCTTTCATACAATTTTTGAAAAAATATCGTATTTTTCTTAATCTTGACGCGGCTTGCAACCGAAACTCGTTAAAAACTTGCCCGCCTTTTTGATTCTTCAATCGTAAAATTTCAGAACAATACCGATGATTGCTCTTAAGAATTGATGAACCAGGACCATAGCTCCGACTGGGAGCGTTTTCCTGAAAAACTTAGGAGAAGAGAGAAAATTCTTATTTACACCCATACAACAGCCCTATGCAGTCTTCCGAATGGGCCCAACGACTCCCTCTGCATTATAGAACATGGTTGACTTTCGCGTTTGATTTGGTTTCTTTCAATTAGATTTTTGGTGCTCTTGTAGCTCCGCAACGAAAAGAACCCATGCAACTCCTTCTGCCCCTCTTATAAATTCTGACCTTAATTTTGTAAAATATTATGTAACGTATTATGTAAGTATTAAGTTATTTATTGTGTATTATGTATGTTTTAGGTACTATGTAGTTTGTAATATTTATGTGGACAGCTTTTCTGACTAGACACGATCTACTGAACAAAGATAATTTGCCTAAATAATTAGACAATGCCAGCTTAAAAAAAAAAAACTCCAACAGTGCTAGGGTGTGGCCCATCCTCAAAGACGTTGCACTGGAAAAAAAAAAAAAAAAAAAAAAATTGGATCTGGAGTCCAGACTCTTGAAAACATTGACAAGAGAAAATACTCTTGATTCAATCAGATTTTTGCTTGAATCAGAACGAAATCCACTTCAATTGAGAGGCTTGGTTCTTGATATAAGCTGGATTCTGATTGAATCAAGAGTACTTCACTGGCAAAAAAAAAACACATTGGATCTGGAGTCCAGACTCTTGAACACATTGACAAGAAAAAGGACTCTTGATTAAATCAGATTTAAGCTTAAATCAAAAGGAAATCCGCTCAAATTAGGGGGCATGGTTCTTGATTTAAGCTTAAATCTGATTGAATCATGAGTATTTTTTCTTGTCGATGTTTTTAAGAGTCTGGACTCTAGATACAATGTGGTTTTTTTTTCCAGTGTGTGCTTTGCAGCCTTTGTTGTTAACAATATTTAATACTTGAGCCACCAAAGTCTCCATCATTTGTTAGACCACAATCCTCGTCATTGGTTCAACCGCAATCTCCTTCGTTCGTTCGATCACAATCCTCGTCATTTGTTGAACCACAATCACCTTCATTCATTCAAACACAACCGACTAATGATAATGACGAAAAATAATTCGAACTTACAGTTAACCGTATTTTGGCGTGGTACTCCTGCATACTGCAGGCCTTGCAGAGAGTCCGGTTCTCTAATAAGGAGCATCTTTTGCACTAACTTTCATTCAGAACTTCAAGGGTCTTTCCTTACGTCTCGTAAGCGAGAAACAAACTAGAAATTTGACATCGAAGCGGAGTGAGACGTGAACCCACTGCGTGGCGTGAGTGACAAGGCAGGCCCGATCTCAGTGATAAGTAACGAGGTTAATTTTGAAGCAGTCGCAATTTTGCAAACTAATTTCAAGACATCGGCCTCAGGCCCGAGTACATTTATCATGCATCAGTTGTCGTTGATCGAGCGATATGGATCCCAGACTGGCCCCTGGTTTGTTGGAGACATTAGACCTGACCAACGTTACGACACTTCAGCACGAAATTTAAGGGATACGGTCAAAAAATTCACCGCTTGTACATGTCACTAACATTCCGCAGGACGGGCTATTTCGTAGATAGGGCGCAACACATACATACTCCAAAATAAATCCTGTCGAGAGAAGATTTCCAAACGGTATCGATGCGGGAAATCGTCAGAGACAAAACACTGCAAAAAACTGACTCGAAACGATGCAATTTCTTCTAGTATATTACTGGAGTCAAAATCATATTCTGGTACGAGTATAATCGAGTATATTCTGGTACGAGTCAAAATCATGGCCCCGTTGAAAATTCAGTACGTATATTATATTCAGTATTTCAGTTTGTCTGTGCCTGATGATGGTGGGAATAAGCCACTGAAACGTCGCATTGTAAAAAAAAATTTTAAAATAAATAAAAAGTTACGGTTATACAACTCATGAATTTCGCTTAATTAACAATACATAAAATAACCATGAAATTAGACTTACATTCAGTAGTATAGCTATGACTAGAAAAAATTAAAGTATGCATAGAAAGAAAAAAAAACACCCATGTTTTATCACTACGAAATTAACTCAAGGCTCCGGTTGATTCTGGGGTCTCCCAATTTTTCCAATTGCTTTCTGCACAAACTTCATCGCAAATTGAACCAGAGCCGACACAAAACATGGGTTCCTTCGCAACATAAAGTAACACAAGAACACAAATGTTTTCCCCAGAGTACGATCACGAGGGCACAAGTGGATTTTTTCCAACATTCCGCCCGATGATGAACGAAGCGGCTTGAGTCGGGCGGCACACTTTGAGGACACGCAATCGCCCGGGAGGAACACATGCGGTGACAGTCGGGCGCATGACTCTCTGGTCCGGAGCCGTCGAGCCCCCGCAACATACGCGATAAATCGATTCATACACCATTTAAACCTATGGTAAAGAATCGCTCATCGAAGTGCTCGTGCCAGACATCTTGATTATCGATTCTTTACCATAGATTCAAGCGGAAAAATATCGAGAGCCGATGATTCACGCTCCGCATCACCATTCTCCACCCCCTCGGCCGAAGCGGAGCCGCCTTGGCTGCCTCAACGCCGCGCCGATTGATTCTCTCCGGCCTATAATTTATACCCCCGCTCTCATAATGAGCTTTCAATTTGAAGCTGGGCGGCCTCGGTTTCAATGACCAGCACTTGCGCTTCCGCTTGTTCGGCGCACAGCTTCCTCGGGGGTATTTATTCATATTTCGTGGAAAGGAGTCCAGTTAGGACCCGGTATTTGGGAGCGTTAGCTTACCTACACATGATACGCTTTGATTGCTACGCCACACTAGAGTACCTGTATAGCGAGAGTATAAACAGATGTGAAACTCCGAAAATCCACCAGGCCTTCACCGATGCCTCCGCGAATAAAGTTAGGGCCCAGAAATGCTGCCAACCTATGAATTTCAATTATCCAGAGCGATTTATTAATACAATTGTTATGAACCAGCATCGTTTATAAAGCACGTATTTGACTTAGTTTTTGCATAAATTTACTCATTTTTGTGGAAGAGCGCTCATTTATGTACTTTCTTACTACAGACTGGCAGTGAAATTTTTTGCGTTAGAAGTTGGTTAAAAGGGTGGCTGCACTTTTGGGCCCTAAGCCCTCCATGAAGCGATCTGTCCATACTCTCGCTATACAGGTGCTCTACGCCACACCGCTCCGGCCCCATCGAGGAAGCTGGTTTTAGTGCCTATACTAGTTGGGGACGTATAATTGATTTTCTCTAAAAATCAATTTTGAAAAAAAAAAATTATATTTGAAGCTTTGCTAGAATACCCGAGGCAGCGGTGGATGTACTAAAAGAGGGTTGGAGAGATTCGCGAGAATCAGATCTTTAGATGGCACTATATTGTGCACTACGCAAGATGGTTGCCTATTGGCTCCAATAGCGGATCGACTCACTTTTGAAGATTGGGCGAAAAGACCAAAATTTTGAGCACACTCAAAGTACCTCATGCCGGCCACTGAGCCATCGTTCTTGCCCATAGGCTCATCCAATTCTACTCCGCACCATTCACCAGGCTGAAAATCTACAACAGGACCCTCTTACCTGGGGATTCCAGCTTTGCTGCCTTAGTTGCTTGAGACGATGACTCGGTCTCCGACTTTTAGTTCGCCTGGACTATGGCTTTGCGACTGGGTGTGGAGAGGACGTAACTTTTGACGCTGGATGTGGGTGGTAATTTATAACTCTATTTATACTCCTGTTAAAGATAATTTAAATAATATACTTATATTTATTTCACATAATTTTGATATTACATATCGATAATTATTTATAATAAGCAAGAATGCTTATTATCCGCTAGAATTACTTTTAAAACTCATTTATATTTAATAACAAGTCAATAGATACTAAGAATCATAGTAGTAGTAGTGACATATTTGTATTGTTAATATAACAATAAATTAATAAAAAAAAAAAAAAAAAAAAGATGTGGGTGAAATCATGGAATTTACTTCGTACCTCGGTCAGGTGCATGCTCATTTTCTCGTTTTAATTTTTACATTTTTTAGCTTCTGTTCCAGTTGAGAATGGGCATGTAATTGGCCCAAAACGTCCTGGTGTTTTATGCCTCCTCTAGCCTTGTACACCCATTTGTTTTTTTGTATTTTAGTGTGTTATTATTGTTTACTTCGTACTTGTATAACTATTTCTGAATATTTTCTGTGATATGTGTTCGGTCATTTGATTTCATTGTTTATTTTGAGAATATATGATAATTTTCATTAAAGACCTCTTTCTCTTTTTGTCACGCTTCCTGTAATTTAAGAGGTCGCAAATGGTAGACAAGAGCGGGGTTCGAACAAAAGTCATTGTCTCTGAAATTGTATTGCAACTTTGAAAGTTCCTAAGTAGATTCCATTGAATATTTTCTTATTTAATTATATTTCATGTCCGGGGACCTATTACGCTTCACAAATAATCATGTCAAGTTGCACATAAAGCACGATGCCCATACAAAGGACAAAGCAACATAAGACTGAATTGATTTTGTGGAGCCCAACGAAGGACGTGGTTACTTACAAGAAAGGATGTAATTACAAAACTTTCACAAAAAATCGAAATAACTCCCCAAAAACAAAGGACCCGTAAACCACCCCGGGGAAAAGTACAAAAACGGTCTACAATAGGACGATATCGAAAAGCAACTTCTATTATGCAAGCTTTGGACGAGGCCGCCAAACAAGACTTTGCCTCTCTTGACGAGGAAGAGAAATGGCAAAGGAAAGCTGATGTTGTGTTGATTGATTTAGTATATTTGTTTTACTTTTGTTTTTTTTTTGTAGTAAATTTTTGTTAAGTTTTAAAGTAAAGTTTAAGTTTTTTTTTAAAGTAAATTTATTTTTCCTGAAGTTGGGATTCAATTATTACTAAGGACTCTGGGTCGTCTTCGGCAAGTGCTTAGAGCTCCGGCTTGCACTTGCACGTAATTGACGAACCCATTCCGACGCCGAACGACTCCGGTTCGATCTCAGCACCGTCCATCTTTTTTGAGTCTTTTTTCCCCTAGCTATCCCTTCAGCTCTTGTCGAGTTTTTCCAGCTAATAGAATAGCCAACTCAGAAAATATATCGAAATTCAGTCAAAAACAGACTCTTTCTCTCTTTCTTGACTACGTCTTTCATCTTTTTGGGAGGGTCAACGACTCTCGTCCCCCCCCCCCCCCACCCAAGAGTTGGTCCCTGTTGTGTTGAGTAGGTGGTCTGCACGAGATCTCTCTACATTGAGAGATCACGGGCGACTACTGTCCGACGCAACAGCCTCCCCTGGAGCCTTGTGACGTCTCGAGAAATCTCTTTTTAGAGACGTCCCGTCGGCTGATATCACGCCGCTCCAGCTACGTCCCCCTCTAGGGCACTACTTGCTTTTCCGTGACTTCAATTTGCGAACTGTGGAGAGAACTTGTCTTCATTTGGACTTACGAGCTGCGGTGGATTGTATCTGAAACTTCTCTTCCTTCTTTTGACAAAAGGATTGCCCGATCCTTGGTGGCCTTTTGGGGTATGAGGCTCAGTGCAAGCCTTGACAAGCTTTGATCTGACGCATTACACCAGATCTTGAGTCTCCCCTGAGGCTCGCAAAACCCTGAATCCACGGTTCCTCGCCAAGGTAGAGGCCTGTGAGAGATTACTGTGCAGCGCATTTGCGATTGCCGAGAAGGCGCATGGACTGAATGCGTCAAACTTTGCGGCCTTTTCATTTCAAATTGATCGATTATTGCGTTTAGAACGCGAATTTGTGACCGATCAAACAGAGATTGGAGAGATTAATTTCAGGCGTTTTTCTCGACTTGGCGCGGCCATCGTTCTGGACAAGTAAGCCGAGTTGGATCACAGATGGCTAAATTGGAGAAATGCGTACCTCCATTGGGATGTTTAAAAATGGCTGATAATGTTTCATTTTTATAAAATAACAAAAACTAAAAAATATTGTCGGAGAGTGACGTTTCCTCAAATCCGAGATTTTCGGCAACGTTACTCTCCGCAAATCCGAGATTTTCGGCAACGTTACTCTCCGCCTTGCTACCGCGGGATGCCCATGCGTCTGCGTTTGCGCACTCGCGGAGCCTGGCGGCCGGCGAGATGGGAGCTCGCGCTGGCGTGGACAGATCGGAGGTCCGTGCGGATTTGCGATCGATATGATCTGCAACCTGCGTCCGAATGACCTCCTCCGTTTGTTCGGCAATTTTATGCTATTTTGTCTTGAGCAACGTATTTTTCAGCTTGTCATTTTCACCTCGTTAACTGGCCCTTTCCCGACTAGGAGCTACGCATTTCTGACGTTACGCATAGCGACAACGAAGCAGATATACGCGGCAGCTCTAGGTCAGGGGCCAGTTTCCAAACCCTGGTGAACCCTAGAGAGGGGAAAAATCCCCACAATAAGTCCTTGAAATTTTCTGTGAATATTTCGGGTCCGAATATCCGTTCGTGGGGGAAACGAGGGTCCTAACCCTCCCTCGGGGGTCCCTGCAAACCCTTCCGTCGGTTTTCCGAAACGCCCTCCCTTGCATGGCAAGTCAGTTGAAAAGTCGGGGAAAACTCTTTTTCGTGATCAAGTAGTTTAAACTTTGGTGGGAAGAAAAGTAACTATTAGCGCTAGCTGTGGGCTTTAACCATAAAAACTGATAAAATCCTTAACATTAGGCAGATTTAGTTGATAAGATCAACTTTGTTAAGTTGATCCCCGATCAACTAATTAGGGTGAGTAATAAACCCAAGATCAACTTTCCGACAGCGGCCTCATCTACCTATGCACGTTAATTTATAATATGTATTCATTCATTTTATGTTTTATTTTGTATATTTATACTAGTTTATATCATATATTTATTCATTTTTTATTTTATTATAATTCATTTTATTTATTTACATTTCTTCATTTTAGTTTTTCCTTTGAAACTGCATAGAAATTTCCGAGAATAGCATTGCTTCCAATCATGGAATTGGCGCTAAGAACGCTTATGAATGCAATCTACCCTCTCATATCAAGGGGGCTTCCGGAACTTCACTGCAGCGGCACTTTGACGATTGCGAGGTTATCGAAAAGCAACTTCTGTAATGCAAGCTTTGGACGAAGCCGCCAATCATGACTTTGCCCTTGACGAGGAAGAGAAGTGGCAATGAAAAGCAGAACCCAAAAAGCCATCCATGAAAACAGGACGGGAAAAAGTAAAGCATGCCCGATACTAAGTTACTGAATAAACTCCGCGGTGCTTAAAAACAGTTGGTAACAATGATACCTACTCTAGAAATGACCTCAAAATGAACCATGATTATTACAAACCAATAGTTTTCGAGCACATGGAGTCTTAACTATACTGAAAAAAATCGTAGGGATATATCAAGCCAATAAGTTGTGTTGAGCTATGTTGTGTTGATTGGAGTAAACGAGTTGCATTAAATTGACACTACAAAGTTGGATTAGGAGGCGTTGTGTTGGTGCAACACAATTTGTGTCATTTCAACACAATTTTTCTTGAGTCAACACGGCTATTGTTGGCATGAATGAACACTAATTTTTGTAAAAAAAGAACACTACCGATTGTCTCAAATTGAGAAAACGATTTTCTCGTATCAAGAAATCTTCATTGTAATACAATAACACAATAAAAAAGTTCTCAAATGAAGGGAACAATTATTTTGAATCAAGAAATTGTCGCTTTAACTTGATACAATGCTGTGTATATTTTGGAGCAAACGAGGTCTCTTATAGTCAAAAGTTGCTTTGGAGCCAGGTAAATTCTATGTAACCTTAAAACCATACAAGAATATAGAGACAAAGCGTCGTATAATTTAGTTGTAAACGGCGTATCATGTAAATCTAAAGAATGTGTCAAAAGAATTGTCGAGGCCTACAAAGGCTGCTTAAATACAGAAACAATGCAGGAACTAACGATTAACGACAAATTTGTAATTGATTTAAACGTCTACAGTCGGAACCAACAATTCTGACTGCTGTACAATTCGAAGATGTTCCAGGATACGAGTCTTCATCCAAAATTGCCAGTTTTTACATAGAATACAAACCTTCTTCATGTGTAGCCTTGAAACCATGTTAAAAAAAAAAAAAATCTATGTACTAATAGTATTTTGTTCAAATATTTTCACATATTTTATTTTCATTACATTTATTTCAACCTACTTTATTTTATTTATTTCAATCTACTTAAGTTTATTTTATTCATTTATGTAAATCCACTTCATTTCATTTTATCTATTCATTTTCATTTTATTTCATTTTATCTATTCATTTTTATTTTATTTCAGTTTATCTATTTATTTTTTATTTTATTTTATTTCATTTTATATTTATTTATTTTTCTTCATATTAGTTTTTCCTTTGAAACCGCATGGAAATTTCCGAGAATATCATTGCTTTCAATCATGCAATTGGCGCTGAGGACGCCTATGAATGATATAAAATTTATTGAAAGATGCTACGGTGAGGAAATCGAGACCGTCTTCACCCAATTATTCATCCGTCGTAACGTTAAGTATACGGTTCTTCCCGTACAAACGTTACCAGGTGTACCAAATCTCTTCAAAAATTCATTTCCAGCTCCAACGACATTGCGACTTTTTTAAACGACCCTCATGATTCGGTTATCGTCTTCATTGAAAATAAGAAACAGGTAAACACGTTAGCTGCCGGGCTGAACGGTATCGGTTTTCCTGTCGTTCGCTACCATAGCGACATGACTCCCAGCGGCAAAACTGTTGCTATGGACAGCTGGTTAGGTGGTAATCCTCGTTTTATTATTGCGACGTCGGCAATATCTCTTGGCGTAGATAGTGAACGATGCGTCGGTACCGTACATTTCGGGCAGGCCTCTTCTATCTACAACCTGATCCAGGAAACAGGTCGTGTAGGTAGGAGAGGACAGCCATCGGAGTGCATTACGGTCACCGATGCGTCGTTCACCTACAATAAGCTGTGTTCCACCATCGAATTCCATCAAAAGCGGGTTGCACTCGTATCAAGTGGGACAATTGAATGCGTTGCAATCGCTGCACTAAGATGGTTGTGATCAGGTAGGCTACATTTCCACTAATAGCAGCAGATCAATTTTAGAGGAGTATGCAGATTCAAAAATAGCCTTAAAACTGAAAAAGAAAATCCTTCTAAAGTTTTACCGAGTAATGTTTTACCGTGGTGCTTCATCATCGTAGATGTCAAAAAAATAAATAATTAACTTTGCTGATCCTCCTTTTGTAGCTCTCATTTCGAGCTCTTTTAGACCCTCGATGGATCAACAGAACGTATACCTCAAGATACGGGGGGAATGCGAGCGAAACGAGAGCAATTCAACATACCCTCCAATTACATGATTGCTCTAATGAAAAAGTACACGGAGCATGATATCATCACATTATCACTCCATAGTTTTCAACCGAGTAAGTTTTGCGAAAAGGAGCCAAAAATGGATCAATCCAGACTCTCGCCTTACAAGCGCGGAGGGCGTGAACGAATCTAGTATTCTGAGGCAAAAATCCTTACTCACTGGGATTAACAATGGAGCGTCTCGCATTTATGTACCAAAAGGATGACTGCTCACGATTCAACTCTTCTGGCGTGCCTTTTAAGGATTCGGATGAGACTTATCCTTAGTGACAGAAATTTGGATTTTAAAGAACACACACATTTTGGAGCGAGATACACAACATATTTCCAGCAATACATATGATAATAGTGACTGCAGTAATTTCACCTTCTGGGACTAAATCTTGTCACGATGTACTAGTTTAACGCCTACGTGCAAACTTTGATGAAAAAATGAGTCATCTTGGTATAGAGTAAGAGAGCAGAATTTAGGTAAACCCATAGATTTTCCATTGCCGATAATGAGCAAGGCATCAAAGGGCATGAAATTATGGAAAGTTGTACCTGTACCGCGATCTCGTGGGTCGGGAAAACGAGTTCTAACAATTTTCTTCGTTTCTTCCGGCAATCGGATTATGTTCATCTTTCGCTCGAGTAAAGTGTGATACTTTGCAACTTTTGTTTTTGTAAAAAATTTGTCAGGAGAAAACTAAAAAACTGCGTTTCTGCACGAAATAGTAAGAGCTTTGAATGCTGCATGTGAATATAATCATGTGAAAGTAAGCTAGTGTGCGTAGCAAAGCTGACTCATCTGAAGTGGTGGACCGGAGTAAAATGAAAAAATCTGGACTGAGAAGTCGATCAAGATCAATCACCGACTCACCGATGCAAAGGCTACTCAAATGAAGCCGTACACTTTACTCCTTGATAACCGAAAAAATTCGACCTTAACAACGAGAAAAAAGGTGATAAGACACACAAGAAGAACATTCAAGAAGAGCACATTTCTCTTATGCAGCCCGGGTCGAATTAATTAGGTCATACCACCCTTGATTCATCTTCTACAGCTTCCATCAAAAATTCTATGGTGCCGTTTCTTGGAAAATACGGTATTACGGTATTGCCATAGGTTCTGACGGGACAGCAACCAATACTAGCGCCCACAATGGCGTCGTGCGACAGTTAGAACTATTACTTCAGAGACAACTTCAGTGGCTTGTTCGTTTATTACGTAGTAACGAGCTTCGTCCTCCGACGATATATTTCGCTGTTCAGTAGTTATCTGACACAATTTTCTGGATAGCATCGCCGGTCCACCGATATTTCAATTCGCATCCGGCAACGATTTGGAGAAATTTGAGAATGAAAAGATTCTGCTACCTCTCGACGTCTCGTTGAAAAAAATTACGTGTCATACCCAAAACGAAGAGAGATGCGTACAGATCGGAATCGAGGTTCCCTAAGCTTGCTGCGGTGAGGAACAAGGAGACGAGTTCATAAGCGCTAAATTGCTATCGCGCGAGGAAATTCCGCTATTCCGTACCGAAGAACATTCCAAAGTTGGCTGAATCACAGTCAAAGATGACCAGTGTCCTTTTTAAAGGAATTGAACATTTTTTTGAGGAAGACGATGGCGGTTGGTCAAGAATTGCACAATAGAAATAGGGCAGGAAAATACTGAGTTCATGTAACACCATTGAAATTAAAATTGTTCAAAAAATCGTCATAATGGGATGAATAATTTATTAATTTTAAAAAATACGGTTGTAGTATGATATAATGTGTCTCAATAAAAAATTTGTTTGACAAATTTTAATGTTTCTTCGTTCATTTAATAGGTCGTTTTCAAGGAAGGGACGTGTCGACAATGCAAGTTATACAATGTTCTATTGACAAAAGGGAAAATGAATATTTAAAAAAAAAGAAGAAAGAAGAAATAGGATCATACGAAGCAGTGCCCGTAGGGGGGACTTCAGTGTCACAGGTATAGCAATCCTGCGGACCCCAGCTGGTAGCCCCTGCCTCAAAGGGGGCTTGGAGTTGGTCACCGGCTTTTAGGCGTAGGAATCACCCAAGGGAAGGGCAGACAGGGCTCTTAGTTGCAGTGAAAGCAACCTGTCTAGGAGAGGCAACTCCGAAATCAAACTCTGGTCCTCCAGGTTGGGGGTTGAGGCATCGGGCTGACTCCTCGATTCTCATAAAAAATAAATTGTCAAAAACCCCAAATCGAGCCTCGGTATCAATGGAATTTTACGGAAAAATCGACAAAAGTTACGGAAACGGACCCTTTTATTTGGAACTTGGAATGTGCAAGGCATTTCCAAGAAATTGACGGAAGTGGTGTCGGAGATAGAAAGTCGCGACGTGGATTTGGCTGTTTTGACAGAAGCAAAAAAGAAAGGGCGAGGATCTGAGAGTATTGGAAATTACGATTTGTTTTACAGTGGCGTGCCGAAGGACCAACGTGCTCAGCAGGGTGTTGCAATCCTTGTCCGTAAGATTCTGCGTAAGTGCGTGAAAACGTGGGAAGCGATTAGCCCCCGTATTATCCGGATGAACCTCGTTGTGTTTGGACATATGATGACTGTGCTAGGGGTGTATGGAGTCAATGACGACTTAACTGTCGCAGTGAAAGACCAATTCTTTAAGGAGCTTGATGAAGAGATTGGAAATATTGGACATAGTAGAGAAATCGTTGTGTTGGGAGACTTAAATGGGAGAACAGGTCGTCAGCTTAATAGTAAAATCGTAGGACCATTCGGTGAGGCTACATTGAATGATA
This sequence comes from Bemisia tabaci, assembly GCF_001854935.1. Classification (NCBI taxonomy): domain Eukaryota; kingdom Metazoa; phylum Arthropoda; class Insecta; order Hemiptera; family Aleyrodidae; genus Bemisia; species Bemisia tabaci. The sequence continues at coordinate 627,335 of NW_017547443.1, read as the reverse complement.
ATGGCAATCGTATCATTGACGTTTGTGAGCAAAGAGGTTTGAAAGTGCTCAGTGGGTTTTACCAACACAAGGATATACACAAGTTTACGTGGGTCCAGCCTACGCGGGGTTTACAGTCTGTCATCGACTATGTGATAGTAAAGCAAGACACCAGCTTAAAGGTACAGCAAGTTAGAGAGTGGAGAGGTCTTCCCTGCGGCAGTGATCACTACTTCCTTGGGGCGGCCATAGCTTTCCCTGTGAGGGGCTGCCATGAGAACAGGCAAACACAACAGCAGACTTTGCCACAAGTGGACCGTATAAGGCTTGTGAAGTATAATATCGAAAGTCTGCAGCATCCAAGTGTTAAGGCACTCTACGGACGGCGATTGGACGAGAAGTTAGGTGAAGCAAGAGATAGTGATACCGAAGGCCAGTATCAATTTTTAAAGGATTGCATTCATTCGGCAGCAATGGAAGCTCTCGGCGTTTCGGATAATAATGGAAGTCCAAAGAATAACCTTACTGATGGGATGAACAGATAGAGAGTGAGATTAAGGATAAGCGTGAAAAATATCATCGGTTCCTTTCTTCGAGGAAGGTTGAGGATAAGACGTCCTACAGGCACGCTCAGGCTAAGGTCAGACGGCTCATTACGGAGAAAAAGAACGAATCGTGGGAGAGAAGTTGTTCTAGGTTGGACGCCTGTCTTGGAGGAAGGAAAAGCGCCGAGAGCTGGAAGTTGTTGAAAGGGCTACGCCGGGACATGAAGCGCGACATAATATCTCCGATATCAGTTGAAAAACTGGAGGACCATTTTAAAAATCTATTGACAGAGAGGCGACCGGAGTTTCAATACGAAATCACAAAAACTGAGTGTATTAACAACGTGCAGGCAATATGAAGTAAGTTTTGTTTGCTCACAACGCACTTCAAATACGTCACTTTCCAGCTGCAGACACTGAAAATGCATTGAAGTGTGTGATTAATAGGATTCCATTTTGGCTCTAAAAATGTATACTTCTTATTTTTTCAGGTTTTACTGATCGTGTACTCCATCCACCTGCCAGACTAGAGGAACATCGTGCATCTTGCTACTGTCGCTGGGCCTCAGCCATTCTTCAACATATACATCAATGGATTCATTACGGCTTTGACTATCTAATTATAGCAAAATTTAGAAGAAAAACTAACTTTATCTGAGATTACTGCCTATTACCAAGCAAGACTAGGTGTAAGATAATAGGACGCAGTCCCAACTTTCTTAATACATTCGTTTTAGGCATTTAAAATTCGTTTCGAAGAAGAAATATGGAAAAATTAAGAGGACAAGTTCAAATCAAATTTCCGTTTGCCGTAATGGATCCCCGCGCTCATTTACACACCAACACAAGCACCCAGCGCCCAACCAGGTTTCACTTTTTCCCCGTGCTTTTAGATACGAGCACTCCGTCCTTATCTTTGAATGGGACTGTACTTTCATTGATCCAGGAAACCTAACCTTAATTTCTTATTTGAAAGTAAACTGGTGTTTTGTATTTTACCCTGCGTCTTATAGGCAGAGGAAAATCGTAGCGTCATCGCAATCGCGTTGTTTTTCTATCAAAGCCGATGCAAACCTGCCTCCCAAAGTAATAGAAAACAATAAATAAATTGGAGCCGCTACTAGAGGCAATTGTTTAAATGATTGAAATCAGCCCAATGCCGGAATAATGTACGAGACAGAGGAAAATTAAGAATAAATTCACAAACACGATGAGCAGCTTTAGAATTTGTCTGAGATTCTCTAATACATTTGATACAAGTCTGAATTGAAATATGTAAAAATTGCTCATTTTCAAATCTTTTTTTTAAATAAAAAAAGCTGAGGTGTAGATTTGCAGGCTGTAATTTGTTTTTCGATTTCCTCAAATTTTCTCCTATAATTTACTCGAATTTTTTCCGAAAGAATGGAAAGACTCTTGGGTGACAGCGTGGTATAAGGGGAAAGGCAGAAAGGACGACTGTGATAACTACAGGGGCTTATCAGTCCCAGCAACGCTGAGCAAGATTTATGGCAAGATTCTGAAAGCAAAGATCGAGGAGGAATGGAAAGAACATGAAGCGGTGGAGCAAGCAGGTTTCAAAGCAGGGAGATCAACGATCGATCATTTATTTACCATCACCCAAGTGATCGAAAAGAAAATGATGGTGGGCCAGGGGTTGCATTTGGTGTTTGTGGACCTGCAGAAATTCTACGATAGTGTGCCGTTAGTGAAGCTTTGGGAAGCCTTGAACAAAAGTGGTTTTAGTGGGGGGTTGGTGAATGCTATTAAGGAATTTTATAATGCGACGTATGCTAGGATTAAAACACACGGGGGCTTATCCTCCGGATTTTTTGTAACTAAGGGATTAAAACAAGGATGTTGCCTGTCGCCAACCTTGTTTAAAATTTATCTGGAAACTGCATTGAAAGAATGGAAGAGGAAATGTGCAAATATGGGCGTCCCGCTGGAAGATGGTGGCACACTCTATACTCTATGCTTTGCTGATGATCAGGTGGTGGTGGCGCAAGACGAGGAAGATGCAGATTACATGACACGCAAGTTAGTGGAGGAATATCGAATATGGGGCCTTGATGTTAGTCTCTCCAAAACTGAAAAATCGGTTATTGGTGGTGATCAGCAAGGTATAGAGTTGGAGGATGGCCGGTACATCAACGGATGTGAAGAGTACAAATACCTTGGAGTATGGCTGACCCAAGATGGGAAGTTTGATCGGGCCATCAGAGAACGTACTGTGCAAGGAAGAAAAGCCATCGCGATGTTAAACGAGGTTCTCTGGGATCAGAGAATCTCGAAGAAAATAAACGGAGAATTTACAGCGCCATCGTGAAGAGCATAGTTACGTACGGGAGTGAGGTCTGGCAATTAAAGAAAAGATCCGAGGATATCTTACGGGCAACCGAAATGGACTTTTGGCGAAGGTCTGCAGGGATCTCGCGGAGAGAGCGCGTTCGTAATGAACGAGTGCGTGAAATAATGGGAGTTGAGGAAGATATTGTGCACGATATCAAAACCAAGCAGCTGGTTTGGTATGGACATGTGCGGAGAATGGCAGATAGTAGGTTGCCCAGAAAGGTGTTTGATTGGGTTCCTCCCGGAAGAAGGCGGCGTGGACGTCCAGTAAAAGGTTGGCGAGAGGGAGTGGAGGGGGAGATCAGACGGTGTAATCTGCCCGATGATTTGTGGGAGGATCGATTCCGATGGCGATTTGGAGTCGCAGAGCGCTCTAGTGCGCTGAGGTAGCGGCTTGATATGTATGTATTAAGTTTTTAGTTGGGTTCCTCCTGGGAGGAGACGAATCTCTTCACGTTGACATTCAGAGCACTGGGCAGAAATCACATCGCGTCTACGCCGGTAATGTGCGGCCTTCACGATGCTCTGTTTTAATTAAACAGTCGGATTCCCCGGGTCCGAGAACAGTTCTGAGCACGACCAGGGTTTGTTGGCCCGGTGAAAGGTTGGCGACAGGGGGTTACGGATGAGATGAGGGAGTGCCAACTCCCTGATGACCAGTGGGAGGACCGCATTTTGTGCCGGTTAGGCGTCGCAGAGCGCCGGAGAGCGCTGTGAGAGCGACTCTTACGCATGTGCGTATTAAGTTTTCAGTCTTTAGTCTAGAATTAGACATAATTTATATTTTCTAATTCTTGTAAAAGGAGGTGAATGATTAAAAAAAAAAATAAATAAATAAACACCCTTACGGTAGAATACGATCAGGTTGTGCATTGCGGTATCACGAACATTACTAAGGAATTTACTCGATCTTTTCGTTATGTTCTTTAAAGTGCCGTTCCCCTGAGGAGTGAAACGCCTACTCCCTTTGAAAACGGCAACACGACCGAACAACGGCGAATCGAGGAGACTTTCGTGATTCAATCACAACCAAGTTCACCTATAGGTGAGCCGAACAATGGCGGGTATGTTATTAAAAATTTCACAATCCATGACTCGCACTGACCAATAGCATCGCGGGTGGGACCATGGGACCTATCGAGGGCGGGGGGGCAAAATTATAACATCTAATAATACGAATGTATCGCCGGGCGCAGTTTAGCCTTGCATAATTCTGCGCGCAGTTGAATCAGTTGTCTTCCAGAGGGTACAGGTCCATTCCTCGATGAGTCTCAGTTAGCACGATCTACAATGCAAGCCAAGGCTCATGCTAAAACAGACTTGTTTCCTTTTGAAAACGCCCGATTCAGTTGGGACGAGACCCGAGTCGAATTTCGTGCTCCCGTTGGCTTGGCCCTGACGTCACCGGCTCAAAACCAACAGCGAACAAATTCCCACAACCTCCATCGACCTCCCTCCGGTCGTATATCATAAGGACTGCCGAGAGGGCCCCGGAGGCCCCCAGTCGCGGATAGCCGCCAGATAGTCCTCGGAAACTACCTCTTCCCTGGAGTAAAAGCCCCGTTCCGCGGCAACCCAACGACCTCGCGACTCAGTTATACCGCCTTTACCTGCAGCTTGGTCGTCCATGGATCGCAACAACGGCTCCGTGCCCCGCGTAAACCTGCCCTGGGCAGTAACAGATGGGGGAAGAGCAAGAGGGGAGGAGAGAGGAAGAGAGATATCGCCACCTTCCGGGCAAAGTATCACAAACGCCATGAGGCGTTTAAAAATTTCCGCCTCCGTTTTGTTTCTTACAGAAAAATTGTTCAACGAAGCTGTCCGAAAAATCACTGAATTTTTTCGGCAGCACAAAGGACAGCTTCGTTGAACAATTTCAATTCCTCTGTAAGAAATAAAATAGCGGCGGAAATTTTGAAACATCGAATGGCACTTGTGATACTATGGCCGGAAGGTAACGATATGGAGGCTTACAAAGGGGCCATTTGAGATCATTCTTGCGGAAATTTTGGAAAAAAGCTCTCGAGCTCAAGGGTCAGTTGACCATTCTCAAAAAATGATCGAGAGGAGAAAATGGTTTTTATCTTTACATTTGATTCAAAATGAAAATGTATAGAGTTAAACTTCTTTTAGTGATAAAAATCACTTGTCATCCCACATATAATCATCGATGGATCGAGGAGAAACAGGACCGATTTTAAGAACATGTTAAGTCAACACGTAACTGCAAAGGTGGGTAAATCTTCACATGCGTGGTATTGAAAGGCAGATTCAAAAAGGACGATCCTTGATATAATATAGATAAAAGTGATCTATGGTTTAATATTAATACTTTGCAACACACGCACCTTTTCAAAGGAAGGTGGTTGAAATAATCGTTCCAACTCCTTAAATTCCCACGTAATTTCCAACGCCTGCTTAAAGCAGGACAAGCAAAAAAGCAGCACATACTGAATGTTACGGCTGAAGCCTATAAGGTTCATGGTAAACATAGGTACCCATCGTCGTTCGTTTTTTGAATGAAGCTCCCTTTGAAATTTAAACATGTGTTTCGACAAAATTATCGAGGTCTTTATCAGTTTATGATTTTTTTGTTGCAGACATTCAGGAAGCTGATCACATTTATGGCTACTAAAAATTTGTCGGAGTACTACATTAATCGCGGTAACCGAGCCGAATTTCGACCGGAGAATTTTACATCCATATTCTTCGAAGCCCACATAACCCTGACGTGTTACAGATTAATAAAGCTAAAGAGAGAAAAAAAAGGCTTATCGTTAAGGCAGAAAAGTGTATCTGGTTAAAGCTTGAAGGTACCATGTGGCATCTCCAGACGATCACAGGTAAGTACACTAGATTAGGTAAAAAAAAAACCGGACTTCGAAGGAAACTTGCTCTGCTGAACCGGGAACACTTTCCCCACTTCAGTAACGATCCCACCCGGTCGTCGTAAAGCTACTGATCCGATTGCTCGCGGGGTGACAAAAAACAGGCATCAAGTCGACCGGGATCGGGGACTCCGCTGTCCGCAGATCTACGGCCCAATTTACTTTTATCTGCCCGCGCACTGACGCGCGCCGCATACGAACGAGGCGAGAGAGGCTTTAAGGAAGCTGTTGATGCGTATTAGATAACATGCAAGTGACCACCGTCGGAATACCATTATCCGCCACTGCGTTTCGTCACTCGGTAGCGCGCGCGGGCAGGACACTTGAATATTGTTCAGGGGATGTTGAAGGGTTTAGATAGATTCTTGCACTGGAAAAAAAGTCTCTTGTATCTACAGTCCCGACAGTTAAAAATAGATGACAAGAAAAAATATTCTTGAACCAATATGAGTTCTGCTGAAATCGAGAGCCAAACCTCTTCATTCAGGCAGATTCCGATTAGAGTCAAGCGAAAATTTAATTGAATCAAGCGTTTTTTTCTTCTCTAATTTTATAATAGTCTGAACTCTACATCAAAGAGATTTTTTTTGTTACGTGTACCTAATGAAGCAGGGCCGGATTAAGGGGGTGGCCACGGCGGCAAATCAATAGGGGGCGGCGAATTTTGAAATTTTTTTAAATGTAGGTATAGAATATTCGAATTTGGAGAAAAAAATTACAAACGAGAAAAGGCGACAAAATCTCAAATTTTCTGAGAGTACAGTAATTTCTACTTTTGTCGTCTTTCAGTGATACAAGAGACAGCACCTTTAATTAGTCGAGTTAAGAGAGAAACCAAACACGCAATTTGGCCTCGAACGGCGCGACTTAGAGAGAAACGATGACGAGGACTTGAGATGAAAAGGAGAAGCCCTCGGCGCAGCGATCGGCATGTAACACATATTTGCCCCTACATGACTGCACAAATACTTCACTCATTGCGGCAAACACAGTGCGATCAGCGTGAAACGCATAGCGCCGACAAGACTGCGTAAATATTTTACGCATTGCGTCAAACAGTGCGTTCAGCAGCGGTCGGCGTGAAACTCATAGCGCCTACAAGACTGTCGGAATACTTCACGCATTGCGCCAAACACGGTGCAGTCTGCGCGGCGCGCCATGGCCAAAACTCAGATGATGAAGTAAAGAATGCTGCAGGTGATTGAGGAGCACAAGTGTTGCTTCAGGTATTGTTCTTCGGTTCTTGATTGCCTTCTTCTTGATGGATTAATTGCATTCCTATCGGTTAGGACCTGCAGCCATCAAGTAGTCTCTAGTATCTCGGCAATGGTGCAAGCTTTCACTTTCGGAACTTCAACATTCAAATGTTGACCAACCTACTTGGTTGATGGTTAACAACGTTTTGCAAACAAACCGAAGTTCGCGAAACTTGTTTGGCTCATGACGTCACCCGAAAAGGTCAACAGCCGAAGAGAGTGATGACTGCAATGAATTCGATCGTCAAATTCTGGTAAATCAATCGTAACTTTTCTCCTTGTTTCAGGTCGGATAGGGCCTAATCGCAAAGGTTCCAATCCTTTAGACAAAGTGTACAGAGAGACAGCCGTCCTCAAGAAACGACAACTTCCACCCGTCGCTAAAAGTGGAGGGTCTCTTGCCCACTGAAGAAAAAATGTCGGTGTATATATATTTACCAAGAAAATGGTAAAATTACCAGGAAATCAGGGTTCTACTTGATCCCAGTTTTTTCTTGGTAAAATTGCCATTTGTGGAATTGGTAATTTTACCGAGAGATTTCGTTAAAATTATTGAACTTTCTCGGTAATTTTACTGGACCTTGGTAAAAACGCCAATATTTTTTATCGACTGTGGTAGAATTACCGAGATAAAATGGCAAAGTTACCGGGAATTGATTACCAATAAAAGTGGTATTCTTACTTGAAAAAAACAAATACCGGTTTTCAGGTAGGCTTGCCAGTCTGTCTTGATGAAATTACCAATAATTGGTAAAAAAAAGTGAGATGGTAAAGGTACCAACGGACCTTGGTAAAAACGCCGAGAATTTTTTATCAGTGCATGTCTTCTGTGTTAACTTGAACAGGGAAGGTTTCGGTGATAAGAAATGGAGAAGAGAGATGAGTAGTTAGCAAAGATAGCACGCCAGATTGAGGTTCAGACCTTGAATTTGCAGGTTCAGGCCGGCCTGTTGGGTCTCCTCTCGGGATCTTGCATTTTGCTTGGTGGGCCTAAGATGGCCAAAGATACCAACGGACCTTGGTAAAAACGCCGAGGATTTTGTTTTTCAGTGCCTCTATCTTGGTTACCCACGCAATGCGTGTTTTTATTCAATCCGAAAAACTGAAAAAAGATTGGATGCAGCTCCGTGAGGCCGGTAACGGTGGAGAACCCGAAGGTTGCGGCACGGGCGTGGAACAGGCACAGGCGACGGGGGCGTCAACGCGAGCGTGATGTGTCATTCTCACCCTCGCAGGAGACGTGAAAAACGCTGACTCGCCATCGCGGCCGGGAATATTGAGTCATTACGCGGTCGCTCCTTTGAGCGGTAATTATTTGTTAAATCTCTCCTTGCCTCCCCCCCCCTCCTTCCCGGCCGCAGCGCGAAGCCCGATCCCACCCCTGTCGACACCCGATTCACGCCGGCTCATTATTTTCCGATTTCAGTTTCGGTGCGGACGGCTAATCTCGTCCAAGTATGTGCGCCGGATTAATTGATGGTCTAAACGTCTATATTTCGTCGCTCCTCTGGCGTGGGGCCTATCTCAATCTCGACGTGAGACTCGTTTGGCGAATAAACCCATGCTTTCTGGGGCTCATGCGGGGATCGAGATACGCCCTTACGCCGGAGTTGCGACGATTTCCACGCCGACGGACGGCGGAGAAGCGACGACACTCGCGCCGCCATTGTCGTCGGCTGCCGGATCTCGACGAAGAAGCGTAACTTCATTCCGAGGTTGCAAAAACTACAGCCACGCAAACGATTCTATTTGATACAGGAACACGACAACGCACACTGAAAAAAAAAAAAACCACATTGGATCTAGAGTCCAGACTCTTAAAAACATCGACAAGAAAAAAGACTCGATTCAATCAGATTTAAGCTTAAATCAAGAACCAAGCCTATTAATTTGAGCGGATTACCTTTTGATTTAAGCTTAAGTCTGATTGAATCATGAGTCCTTTATCTTGTCAATGTTTTCAAGAGTGTGGACTCTAGATCCAATGTGTTTTTTTTTCCAGTGCAAGGGTCTAGTTACGTTGGTCACCGAATCATTTTACAGATGGATAAAATGAATTAGTGGCGGCGGGTAAAACTTTTCTACGTCACACCTTCAATTTGTTTCATTTCGAAATGCCCGCGAAACTCCTTTCTTTAATGACTATTCCGCGGGAAGACATCTCTTGAGTATCTTCGGTTATTGTCATACTTGCTTTGGGGTGTTAAGGGTTGCCTGTCTCTGTTCTATCTAGGGGTTGAGAATGATTTTCCTCAGAACAGGGACCTCTTTCTATCATCTCGATCCTTAAATTTTGGGATTTTGTAATTGTTGGGGAACTCTCTCTTATCCTGATGCTGGTCCTGGCTTGCTATGAAGCCCTGGATCTCATCGACCACCGTGACGCGGCTTTACACTCTATTAGGTATTTCCTCGAGGTCCTTGCCACTATGCCCGTCACAACGTATAGCGAAGAACGGTCCTTCTCGGCGATGAAAAGAGTAAAAACTTTACCTCGGAGCTTCATGGGTGACAATAGATTAAGCTCTCTCTATATCCTGTCAATCCATGGGGAAATCACCATTCAAATAACGGAAGTAATTGACAAAAAGTCAAAAGAAAAAAGGAACCAGAAACTGTTATTGTGAGAAAAATAGCGAATATATTAATTTTTTTCATTTTAAGTACTTGAAGAAGTTAAAATAGTAGAATTATAAAAATGAAAATCCCCTTCGAAACAGTACATTGTTTCAACTAATTATTATGTTTAATTGATTTGATTTTGTTTCAACTAATGTATCAACCGTCTCTTAATTATGGGGGCGATTGATTCTGCTCGTGAATATCTGTAATCATCATAAATAAGCCTACCTTCATTTCTACTGAAAAGTCGACGTAAAATAGAGACAAACAACAGGGGGGCCTGCCTCTGCTACGCTTGCCTACAGGTTACGGAAAAACTGTTTTCTTCATGATGCCCTTTATGTTTTTAAGTGGTATCGTAGTTAATGTTATTCCACTTATATCCCTTTCAGTAGACATGTTTGCCAAATTAAAAGACCATATTCGTTGCATTAACATTAGGAATGAATCAAAAACTGAGTCACAACCGACGTTTAGCTGCAGAGAATAGCGTCTTTCTTTTCACAACACCAGAGAAACTCGTAAACGCTAGTCAATTTAAGAAATATTTAGTTGAGACGAACTATTCAATAATTGATAGCTTTGTATCACAGAAGTCACACAATGCATCCAGATAAATTTAAAATGTCCAAAATTTCCCAGGAGAGGCCCCCCGAACTCCCCTTTTTACTGGGAGGGTATTCCATAAACCCCCCCCCCCCCCCGAAACAAAATCCTGGGTACGTGCTTGACTTCTAGAACGCCAGGGCAGCAGGAAACCTTCCCTCGAAACAATTTGTGAGGTAACATCAACAATTTTTGGTCTTGACAATCATTGCGGGTGGAAATTTATCAACGTTGGAAGGTGGCTACGTTCTTTCATACGAGAAACGACGATTCAAGCGCCCCGGACCCGGGAGCGAGCGGCGGCGTGGTAACTTTCGTTCGAGACCTGTCGGTTGTGTCTGCAGTTGGGATAAACGGATACAAAGTAGGTTGGACTTTCCACCGTGGTATCAACACTGATCTCCGTTTAATGATGACTGATGAAAGACGATGCGTTTGATCAGTGCATCCAAGTTTGACGAACATTCCAATAAGTTTGAATGGCAAGCGCCCGAAGAGGCTGATAGAGGACGGGTGGTCTGAAGGGCTTTATTTGTTGGTCCTGAGACTCAAAATGTAATCTCCTTTTTCCCGAAACTTTGAAGGGTTAGACTATTCATCAGAATCGAAGTCATCTTCTGATATTGGCAACTCCTCCAAAAGTCCCTCCAAAAGTTTGCATTCACTTTCAACGTGTCTAAAATTAGATAACCGAATTCCTCAGACCCCCTGTAACCTGTGCCCCCTTCCCGACTGTAATTCAATAGACTCACCCGAACACACCTTTTTTCATTGTCCCTTCTTAAATTCTGATCGCAAGCTCCTTGGAGCTTAACTTGGTTCCAAATTTACCGTATCCTCAACACAAGAGCTCCTGCTTTCGTCACAAATGAGCTGGAACTACATTTCATCGTTTGTTGAAAAAGTTATCAGGTGCAAAAGCCACCAAATGTCCCTCTCATCGAGGGACACCAAACCCCCCCCCCCCCCNATGATGGTATACCTGGAGGTAATTCCGGCGCGACCTTGACTCAAGGAGTCACCCAATCTTTTCCTTTTCTTTAGGTCTCTTTTTTGACTTCTTTTGATATGTATTTCTTATTATATATAATTTATTATTCTTACTTATATTTGTTGTTTCCTTTACTCTGCAATTAATTGCAGCCCTTGTATTTATATTCTTGTGATCATTGATAATAAAGGTCAAATTCAAAATAAAAAAAAATTCCTCAGACTGAACACTTTCATGATCAACCAGACTGCCTCCTCGAGAGATGGAGAAGAAGGTCTTGGATATTTAGAATTAAGTGCAAAGTGTAAACCAGACAACTATGTATTAATGGCGACGCAGTTCAGTAGAATGTGCATCCGTTGCAATCTGCAACTGCACTGAGCTTGTGCAACTACAGGTGAAACTACAGTTCCATTCAATGTGACTGTACTAACAGAAGAAATTTCACTTGTCCTTTTGAAACAGGCATTTACACAGGTACTCGTTGCACTTTCCACTGAATGTACTGGACCGGCATGAGAGCTTTCAGATTGAGAATTTATACTTTCTGCTAGCTGAATCACATTATTACAAATATTATTTACAATCTTACATACTTTAGCTAATTCTTTATCTTCTGGCTGAAGAGCTTCAGAATGTTTAGTTGGTTTCGGTGAGGGTATTGCATCAGCATCTGCTTCATCACTACTTGATCCGCTAACTTCATTCGATAAATTAATTTTGAGATCATTTGATTTTTCTGTGTCAACATTGTCGCTTGAGTCTGTTGGGTCCTTTTCAATGCCATTATCAGGAACTGCATTTGTTAGGGGGAGAGGATAGGTGAAAGCTGACAATACATTTGCTTCTTCTCCATTCATGATGGGTATTGTCCGTTTGACTAGACGGTTATCATTGGCCCCAACCAGTAAACAGCCATCAATCAGGGTCATTTTCAAATACCTACAGATATTCACTGACTGGCTGGGCGGGTGTTGGATATTTAGAATTAACTGTAAAGTGTAAACCAGACAACTATGTATTAATGGCGACGCAGTTCAGTAGAATGTGCATCCGTTGCAATCTGCAACTGCACCGAGCTTCATTTCCTTTTTAAATAAAACGATACGGATTGGTCCAAGCGCAACTCCCCGTGTGTTCTCACTCCTCTCACAAAAATATGTTCCATATATATGTCCATGGTTACCATGTTTTTTCTATATTGTCTTACAACTTGATCTATATTTGTATGATCTGTCTTCTTTTTGGTAAAAACCCAGTTATTCTTGTTATTTATTACAATTACTCCTTATTATAAGGTAAGAAAGTTGTGTGCCTTCTTGTTTCATTAAATGCTTCTTTTAGCTTAATTTGGGTTTCCAAATTCTTCCTTCCTAAGGTTCGTTTCCATCACTTTTCCTTCATTCTTGTCTTGCCTACCTTCATGAATTCCGACAGAAGGGTCATATAGGTTACAGATCATGCACTAAATGCAAAGCTGACGGCAAAGATGAATAGGATGCTTGTCCTCTCGAATAAAAAAGGTACTTGAGGCACTCGCGTGGAATTTATTAAAGTGCGGATGAAGATTATCAGTTGAGTGAAAGGAACAAGATCCAAAAAAAAAAAAAAAAAAAAAAACAGGAAACAAATGAACGAAATTAAAACATCTTTAACCATTTGTAATCCAGGGAAACTAAACGTAGATAATTTTTCCGTTAGTGCCTGAATAAAGAGTGTTTAATACTTTCGGTTTCTTTCCCATCAGGTTCAGGCAGATACAGAGAAATCTTTCGTAAACATCATATTTCATGGAGATAAATCTGATAAATTCCTTGAAACACAGCATCGCATCTTGTTGGACGCAACGTTTAAGATTGTCCCAGCAGTTCTAGGTCTTTACCAGCTGCTCACGGTAATGGTGATTCACAATGGTCTGGTATGTTAACTCTGGATCATTTTCAATCTTAGCAATGCGTCGGTGATTTTTTTTAGTCTTGAATCTTCCTTACCAGGAAATTACCTAAAACTGAAGCATTGATGTTGAGTCTCAATGTTTCTGTCCCCGCATTTTTATTATTGAGATGATTATGTGTTGTTTTTTATTTTAAAAAATGAGCCGAGAATTGTAGTAGAGAATGAGAGGGAAACGGATGAAGGAGAATGGAGGTGGATACACAGAGAAAGAGAGAGAAGAAAACCTCATACCTACAAAAATTATCCACCCTCATATAAAAATAATGTCTGAAAACACTTGTTAGGATCTACTAAGAAGGCAACAGAAGATTCAATTCAGATTAAGTGGTCCACTTTCAGTCAGTGAGATTATGTATGCAGTGTAATTGAAGAGGGAGCAAAATAAAATAGCTTATAAAAAATAAATGAAGAAGTTTCAAGCAAACCTGTAACTTATCATTTAATATCATTACATTATCTGTTACACGGCATCCCTGTCTTATTTGCCTTAATGACCCGGAAAACCGAAAAAGCATAGGACGCTGTCATTGGCTATACCTCAAGAAACGGTTCAAGCTGATCCCAATAGTCTTTGTTAGATTCAGCAGTGGCGATTAGGTTAGGTTTAGGTTAGGTGTTACACGTCTCATTTCCACTATGCTGCCAGTTGCCTGGCATGGATTTCGTTAATTTGTTTCCATGAAATGTAATGCATATTTTCTTTATTATAAGATACTTCATCAGAGGTCAAAATCTGCCTTGATATTGTTTATGTTATTTTGTTTTTGTATAAAGTATTGTTCTGTTGTCTTTTGCTTAACTTATAATTACTGAGCGTCTATTGAATCAATGAAAAAGTAAAGAAATACAAAGAAAAATAAAGCTGGACGCCGTAAGACCTTCAAGGTCTTTTTATTATAATATTAAATACGAAGGCAAAAAGATGAACATGAAAGTTTGGCTTCGTTTCTGCTATACATACAGTATATTTACAGAAGTCAATAGGTCAAATTGAGAATTGAGGGGCGTAGTTATTAGCTCCGTCACTTTTAGTGCCCCGGTAGGAGTTCGCACTGCCCGAATGCTTAAACTTACAATTAGAGCGCTCAACCTCTAGTCCTATCTACCTCGAAAAGATAAAATCTCGCGAATGGATCCCTCTGATTATGGGTAGGTACCAACGAAAATACATAGAAAGAATTGCTAGGAGCTTTTGTCACTTTAAGAGCAAATACCTGGTTCCATGGTGCTTTGGCAGCAATACCACAGCTGAAGTGAAGAGTATGACGGGAGCAGTTATGACGAATGAAATGGGCATAAGTTTCTGCTTACACGGTAACCCAAAATCAAGCAAAGCCATTTTCTTTGCAACGGACATTAGTGTTGCTTCTAGATGGCATGATAGTGCTTTTGTTTGTTGGAGACCATAGTGCTTTTGTTTGTTGGAGACCATATATCAACCCAAAATCAAGCAAAGGCATTTTCTTTGCAACGGACAATAATGTTACTGCCTCGTCCAAGAATATGTGGAAGAGGAAGATGACGACGAACCAGACTTCCTGGGCTTTACGGAAGAAGAAGTGGCGACCGTCGCGGCCGGTGAGAATGACTTGATACTCCCTGCAGTATTTTTCGCCCGTTTTTTTGAGGCTAAAAATAATCAAAATTGTGTACTTCTAGACGACATGATGGTGCTTTTGTTTGTTGGAGACCAAATATCTGGTTCCTTACTGCTCTGGTAGCAATTCCACAGCTGAAGTGAAGAGTATGATGGGCGCATTCATGACGTGTGAAGTGGGTATGAGTTTCCGCTAACACGAAAACCCTAAATCAGCAAAGCCATTAGCTTTGCAACGGATATTACTGATACTTTTGGACGGCATGATGGTGCTTTTGTCTGTTGTAGACCCAATACTTGGTTCCTTACTGCTCTGGCGGCAGTACCACTGCTGAGGGGAAGACTAAATCATCTCGTAAAATCTTAACTTTTTGATAAAGATGCCACGGTAAAATATTTATAACGGCACCGGTGTCGATTTTGAAATCAATGAAAGAATTATTAACCAGCAATTGTTGCTTATGACATGTGGGTATGAGTTTCCGCTTACACAAACACCCTAAATCAGCAGAGCCATTAGCTTTGCAACGGATAATACTGATACTTTTGGACGACATGATGGTGCTTTTGTCTGTTGTAGACCAAATACTTGGTTCCTTACTACTCTGGCGGCAGTACCACTGCTGAGGGGAAGACTAAATCATCTCGTAAAATCTTAACTTTTTGATAAAGATGCCACGGTAAAATATTTATATCGGCACCGGTGTCGATTTTGAAATCAATGAAAGAATTATTAACCAGCAATTGTTGCTTATGATATGTGAAGTGGGTATGAGTTTCCGCTTACACGAACACCCTAAATCAGCAGAGCCATTAGCTTTGCAACGGATAATACTGATACTTTTGGACGACATGATGGTGCTTTTGTCTGTTGTAGACCAAATACGTGGTTCCTTACTGCTCTGGCGGCACCATACTGCTGAAGGGAAGAGATGATGGGGGCAGTTATGACGAATGAAATGGACATCAGGTTCTGCTTTCACGGAAACCCAAAATCAGGCAAAGCCATTTTCTTTGCGACGGGCATTACTGTTGCCTGAGCTTCCGAGTACAATCGTGAGTGCTGACCCTGAAACCGGAGTCGTTCAAACTGACGGAACAGAGGCCAACGTTTGACCAAAAGAATGACCCGAAAAAGCATCAAATGATGCTCTTGAAACCGATGACTCTGACTCGCGCGATGCGCGGCAGCCGCGGGGAGTACCGGAAGGTAGGCGAAGACCGGTTACTCGGGGAAGTACTCCTTGCACTGGGGACCAATTCTGGCATTCAGGGGGTTCGCCCCCTTTTCGAAGCGTTCAACAGCAAGGGGCGGAAAAATGTTGTAAAATATCGGGTCTAGGGTCGGGTGTGGCAGAGAAACAAAACAAGAAAGGCAGAGTATGATAAGTTGAGGTATTTGGAAAAATCAAAAATGAGGCGCAAAAATCTAATTTACCTAGGGGTGTCCATCAACGGGTGTAGCCCAACTCCAAAACGCAGATCGGCTCTTTACGCAACCGGACGCATCGCGTGGCTGCCCTGAGTGTAGTAAACGATTGTTGTCAAGTAAAGTTGATCAGTAATCTTCGCTCAGCTAAAAGAGGAGGCAAGTAAAGAACTGAATAACGCGAAAAGGAAGGTGCGCTCCTATGTTGACGAAGATCACATGAAATTACGTCTATATCGTACTTGCGAGCTAAGTCGATAAAAACTTGAGATTGAAAAGCCGTATTATCAGCCGGAATAGTTTTCGGCACACCAAAAGTTGAGAAAGTTGTACGAGGTTTATCTACAAGGACAGTGCAACAAGATCAAGGACGGAGACAGGTACAGGTACAAGGACTGTTCATTTACAAGCATTGTAATACCAAATTTGCATGGCTAAGCTGCACAGAACATGGTAATTGATTAAAAAATCGATTTATGGCTTGGTGCTCGATTTTCTGATCAATTACCATGTTTTGTCTAGAGCTGCGTTTGCTGTTTTATTATACACAGGAAAATTTCAAGCCATTTTGAATAAATATCAAAAACTGTAAAATAATTTTTTCCAAGTGTTTGTAGAAAATCAAAGTCAATTATTTCGAAGCGGAAAGGAAGGATTTCTGGAGTCAACATGGGTGCTGATGATTTCATTGGCTACCGATTACTTGAGCAACCGATTGTGATTCCGCAATGGAAATGTTGCATGTGTGAGGAATTTGCGATTTGACTAATGATTCTCATGTAAAAGTTCGCGAAAAACACGATGGCGCCACTGGTTTTCTCTGAAATCAATTCCCAAAGCTCTAAAGTTGCGGCCAAAATGGAGGGGATATCCCACGCTATCCAAATAAGGTGGCAGCCCTGTCAATGTATTTGCTCCCTATCTTAGCATGGAGAGTCAGGGCCGGATTTACATTTTTAGCGCCCTAGGCTAACCTTAGGGTGGCGCCCCTTAAAGTAGGCGCTCTCTTGGGGGGGGGGGCAGACGCCCCTCTCCTCCAGATCAGAAGGAGAATGTTAAAATTCTCAAAAATTGTCCGCCCCTCAGAATGTTGCGCCCTAGGCTATAGCCTACGTAGCCGATTGATAAATCCGGCCCTGCACCTCCGGAGATTGAATCCGGGACCTCAGTGTTGGTAGCGAACTGCCTTGACCACTAGACCATTGCGGCCGACTTATTGACTGAATTTAGTGACATTATGAAGAAGTAGAACCTGCTGTAAAGCGAGGTACATATCTTGCATTTCAGTAAAAAATTCTTCATTTGTGCATTCATACGCAAAGTGAGATGATGTCTCTAGACATAGTTATTCGATCTAAAAAATTGTAACGAGGCTATTTCAACATATTCAGGCTTTCAAAGCTAATGTAAATGTGATTTTAATATTGATTTGATAAATATGCATACTGCTCATGTCACAGATGAGAGAGAATAAAAAAAAAAGATAGATCCAATTTTAATACTAGATCCTTGTCGTTATTTATTTCGTACCAATAATTATTACAAATGAATATACTTTTCTTGACAATTTTTGAAGAACTTATTCACCGATGAAGAACAGATTCAGGCTTTCAAAGCTAATACTAAAGTGATTTTCATATTGATTTGATAAATATGCATACTGCTCATGTCAAAGATAAGGGAGAAAAAAAAGATTAATATAAAATACTAAATCTTTCGCATTATTTATTTTGTAAAAATAATATATAATAAAGTACCGTACACATGAATTTACTTTTCTTGACTATTTTTAGAGGTCTTACGCTAGAAACATAAACTGTTGAATTTGCACTTGATCCACACATATCGATGCTAATCAAAAAATCAATTTCAGAACCAGTTACACGAAAAAATAAATTTTAGGTATGATTGATCAAATATTTTAAGGGCGATTTTTGCATAATAGCGCACAATCTACATTCACAATTTTTACAAAAAAAACCAGACACACATTTAGGAAAGTACAAAGTTTTTCTCTAATTTTATTAACATTTTTTGCAACGTCAGAGATCTTTTTCACGCCCTTGAATGGTTTTACATCGGTAGGTATCGGTAGGACCACGATTCTGAGTGAGTGAGCGTGTGAAATGCTCGCATTTGAATGCTTTTTCACCGGTGTGCACCGACATGTGAGATGCCAGTAGACTTTTCCGAGTAAAAGAGCGAGTGCAATGCGCGCACTTGAATGGTTTTTCACCAGTGTGCACCAACATGTGACCCATAAGATGACATTTCCGAGTAAAAGAGCGAGTGCAATGCGAGCATTTGAATGGTTTTTCACTGGTGTGCACCGACATGTGACGCGTCAGATCACTTTTCGTAGTAAAAGAGCGTGTGCAATGCGCGCACTTGAATGGTTTTTCACCGGTGTGAACAAACACATGAGATGCCAAATCTCTTTTCTGAGTAAAAGAGCGAGTGCAATGCGAACATTTGAATGGTTTTTCACCGGTGTGCACCGACATGTGAGACGCCAGATTACTTTTCTGAGCAAAAGAGCGAGTGCAATGCTCGCATTTGAATGGTTTTTCACCGGTGTGCACCCACATGTGAGACGCCAGATTACTTTTCTGAGCAAAAGAGCGAGTGCAATGCTCGCATTTGAATGGTTTTTCACCGGTGTGCACCGACATGTGAGATGCCAGTAGACTTTTTCGAGTAAAAGAGCGAGTGCAATGCGAGCATTTGAATGGTTTTTCACCGGTGTGCACCGACATGTGACGCGTCAGAGCACTTTTCTTGGTAAAAGAGCGTGTGCAAGGCTCGCATTTGAATGGTTTTTCACCGGTGTGCACCCACATGTGAGATGCCAGCTGACTTTTCCGAGTAAAAGAGCGAGTGCAATGCGCGCACTTGAATGGTTTTTCACCGGTGTGCACCAACATGTGAGATTTCAAATTACTTTTCCGCGTGAAAAAGCGAGTGCAATGCGAGCATTTGAATGGTTTTTCACTGGTGTGCACCGACATGTGACGCGTCAGATCACTTTTCGTAGTAAAAGAGCGTGTGCAATGCGCGCACTTGAATGGTTTTTCACCGGTGTGCACCAAAACGTGAGATGTTAGCTCAGGGCACTGCGTTTCCGAAAACGGCTCATCTTTGATTTCCACACTGGTGTGCAGAGTGGCGACCAAGTCATCGTCCTTCTCGTCCACTTCTTCTTTTATTTCGTTCAGAATTCGGGCTGGAATATTCGATATAGGTAGAGTTTCTGAAGGAGGTTCTTGGCGGGAGAAAAGAGCACCCATTCCCTGACCTTGGTAGAAGGAGGCATGATCAGTTGCATCACTTCCAGATGCATAGATGCGGGAATCCGACAGGGTCCATTCACGTTTGATGGTTACTCTGTCATACTCCGGGCTGGCTGCCGGCAGGGACGTTCTATTCTCAACAGTGGATTCACACTTAACGTCTCCGTTTTGAGCTGTATCCTGCAGTTGCTTCGCCGACTTCATTCTTGCGGTATCATTCACTAGCCACCCTGGACAGAGGTAAATTTAATAGAAAATCAATTCAACGGTTGGATTTTTAGTTGTTTGCATACGTGAATTATTTCACGGCGTGAAGATATAATTGCTGAACATTGCAAAAAAATAGTAACACCATCGAAAAAATCCGGCCGCATTACCTGGTTTAATCGGGGACTACGACAAAAATGTGGCGAGTGATGGTTTAGAATTCCCGATAAATTTTGATAATGATCGATTAAAAATAACTGAAAACGAGGAAATCCTCGTCGGTCAGATGAAGACATGCTGCGTCTTTGGCACGTATTTCTACAGGACAGAACTCTATGCAGGTGGGAAAGATGGGGTGTGCTCGTTAGTCGCAGACCGTAAGAATGAATGGAAATCATAAAGCGCCAGTGACGTTAGCGGCGACGATGAAGCCGCGGCACGACGATCCGAGGCATTAAATCATGAGCCCTGTCCACAACGCTCTAGCTACATACTCACGCACGAGTCCTGCAAACAGTTGGCAAATAGTTCCGTTTGCTAAATTACAAAAATGGGATTTTCCTTTCTGCCGAACGGATCTATGCCAACCGTTTGCGGGACTTCTGCGCCGTGGGCATGTGTCTAGGGCGTTGTGGACAGGGCTCATGAGTTATTGCCTCGGACAGTCGCCCTTTGGCTCGGTCGTTGCTGCTGACGTCACTGACGCTTTATAATTCCCATTTATTTTTACATCCCTCGACTAAAGAGCACACCCCATCTTTCCCACCTGTACACAATTCTGTTGGGTAGAAATACGTCCATTTTTGGACGTCATGTTCGGCAACGATATGTTAACGCCAAGAAATGGTTTCAAGAGTTGACGTTCAGTAGTTTTTTGACTGTAATATTCTGAGTTCCGCGCTTTTTTCAACTTTCCCCGCGAAGTTTTCCAGAGCCAGAACCAGGAATGGATTATTCCACGTTACTTGAATACGACAGTGATACGGGACACATCTCATTGATTTTTGCTAGGTACGAGCGAGTTTGAATCAAAAGGAACTGTCTCCAATGAGATCTTAGCCCTGAGACCATTAGAAAACATGTTTGACGGTACTCATGACACAGTAAAGAAGGGTCCTTTGGATAGAGGTACTTTGGAATGGGGAAAACAAATGTATCCCGAAAAAGTAGATATATCGTCATCTAGAATACAAAATCGCGCAACGCCATTGCGATATGTTTCAAAATATCTGATCCTATTCCATTTTGCCGAAGGGAAACAAGTCAACTGTTCACTATGACTTAAAATTTATAGGTGGTATTTTGCTGATAGACAAGATAAGACAAGGCGGTTTTCAAGAAACTGTTGACTAGTTTTCCACAAGAAAAATCAAGTATGACAGGAAATCTTCAACATCGCAAATCGATATACGCGGTTTTGCACTGTGGCCATCCATATGGACCGAATTTCGTCATTCTGCACTCGACAGTGCATTTAGAGACTCAAAGTTACTTCCTGCGGACCACGGTCCACTTTCAGCCCAGCAGCGATTCTTGAAGTTGGCAACACTGTTCTACCTCCATTGAAATGCATGTGAAACAATCGATTCTTGGCGCAGCAGCCTGCCTCGCGTGAAATCGATATTTCCAATGGATTTGAATCGAGGAAAACAGTGTTGCCAACTTGCCATATCGCCAGTGACGGTACCCACGTCGGAGCAAGCTGCTAACTCACCAACGAGTACTTTATTAAAACAGGATGCAGAAGATTAATTTCATCGGGAGAGGGAGACTCTCTCTTAAGGGAAGGGGGCATTACTATAATTCTGGGTACAAACAGAATGAACATAATTCAACTCCTAAGGATTTCACGCACCTTCCATATCCATGACCAAATGCAAAACTGCGCAAGTATCTCAATCTCAATTAAGACGTTTAAAGATCCGTGATTTTGTTTTATTTTCATCTTCAAGTTCGATCTGTGGAGAGAGTATAAGAAAATTACTGACGTTTCTGAATGTATGTATTGTGCTAGCATCGTTAAATGACATGGAGCGCGAAACGATCAAACTCCGGAGTGGGTAGTGTGGTATCCAGCGAAAATGAAGGAAATTCATAGCCTAACGCCTGTCTCAACTTGGTGACGTTTATGAACTTAGGTATTCTTGAAAATGTGGTTGTATTGAGACGTGCAACTATTCGAACTCCGGAGCAGGCACGTGGTATTACGCAGAAATGAAGGGAAACTTTGGTTTTATGAATGCCTCAAATTACTGAAGTTAATAGATATTATGCTCGCGTCCTTATCAAGACGCTTACTTTCCGCGATATCGTGATGAGAATTGCAGGAGGCAAAATCTGCCCGATCACGAGATCGCGTGATTAAGGAGAAAATTACATACAAAGTTTCTGAACTGATAAGCCAGAAATTGTGGTTCCTGATTGCGAATTGTATATCTTAGTTTAATTTATCCATAATCAGCCTCATTGCATTTAAGTTACTTAATTATCTCTTGCGGTTTATCTGTTTAAAAGGACTGAACACGTAAAACCTTTCTATGAATTTGCCCTGCTTGATAATGAACAACTTACGATAGTTTGAGGTTTCGGTATGGCTTAGTTTCATGATTCAAAAATGAAACATCGGAAAAAGTAATGGCCAACATCCAATGCTGGTAGGCAGGATTTTGATGAAATCGGTCCACTCCGCTCGGTATAACGGAGATTTATACTGAAGAAGAAGCGCTGCGTATGAATACTATACTTTTAAAAATACAGGAGAATTCTTCCCTCCGAATATTTAGTTATTTCTAAAGGGACATTCTTCCTTGAAGAGCACTTTCCTACTACGGAGATACGGTTCCACAAACGCTTGGATCCTTGTAAAGTACAGCCACTTATACTATACACGTTCATGTAAATTGCATAGATTCATACGCTGTGTACTTGTACCTATTTGAGACTCGGAGACGGTTGTATATTATTGGCTGAATGTAAGGTAGGTGGGTAGATACGTTTATTTGGTTCTTTAAGTAAGTAAGGGCCGGGTTGACCGGCGAGGCGCCCTCAAGGGACCAAGGCAACTGGCAGGAACCCCGCCGTCGTGCACCGCGAAGTTGGACCATGATCATTAACTTCGTAGTATGGACACATTGTGTATCCTCTATATTCCCGCAAGGCTCACGGGCCGTCTGATAGCCAACGGTACTGCCGTGATAGCGAAGAGACGAAGAGAGCCGTCGAGTTTGAATCTCCGAAAGATTTCTGAGAGTCGATCGAATGATTGGTTGCGATTTGACAAAGAACGGAGGCTTCTTTCAAAATGTTCCACTCAGAAGCTTCTAGGCCCATTTTCTCAAAACTTCATTTTTGCACTTACTGTGCTCCCTTCGCTATCACGGCAGGGTAGGTCTTATCAAAGACTGTGGCAGACGCTGGAGAGCACGGATTTTCGGAGCACGGGCATGCCTCCACCGGGTTGGACTGTTGCCGCGATCACACGCTGAATGTGGGACCTGAATGTGGCAGTCATCGGCCCGGTGCCTGAATTCTGCGAGTGTCACGCAAAATTCAGCAACAATGCTCAGCGACTATCGGATAATGTCGGATTTGTCGGAACTATTCGAGTAGATTTGATACACATCAGGATGAATATAACTCGAAATTGTGAAATTTCAACGGTTGAGCGATGACTGTTGGTTGACTTCCATATTCAGCTGCCAAATTCAGCGAGTGAAACCGGGATGTGTTGTTACTATCTCCACAGATAGGTAGCGCTGGCAGCCGCGTACTCTACGAGTGATCGCCGATTTTTTCACAACCCAGTCGAACAGTGCAGCCGGTTTGCTTACTGGGTGACTATATCCCTCCCGCACCCTGTTACCTCCAAGGGTCAGGGTATTGCACAGAAGAAAATAGATGGTAACGACAGAACCTTCTGTTCCCAGGGCTCCTGCAGTTTCCATGTTACGCTTACAGAATTTTTGTTGTGAGAACAGAACTGCGGTCGTGGGAACAGAGTACTCTGTCTTCATAACGGAAGCTTCTGTGACTGTTACAAAAGAAGTAAAGGAGCCCTGTGAACAGAACTGTTTTTTCAGTGTGAAGTGTTACAGTCACCCATAGTTACGGTGACTGAATTATCAGTCACCTCCGCAGGGCCGGATTTACATTTTTAACGCCCTAGGCTGATCTTAGGGTGGCGCCCCTAAAAGTAGGCGCTCTCTTGGGGGGGGGGGGGCCTCCCCTCCAGATCAGAAGGAGGATGTTAGGTGTCCGGAAAATGTTCAAATTCACCTTTAAAAAAAAAACACCATTTTAAACAGTTTTAAAAAAAAAAAAAAAAAAAAAAAAAAAAAAAAAAAAAAAAAAAAACACGACTTTTAACAGTTTTGAGGTACGTTTACGTTTGCAAATTGGTTTTGGAAAATAAGAAGTAACAAAAGACTCGTTAAATTAAAAAAAAAAATCCTCAAAAATTTTCCGCCCCTCAGAATGTTGCGCCCTAGGCTATAGCCTACGTAGCCGATTGATAAATCCGGCCCTGTGGAGAGTTTGTCTTGATGTAGAGGTGGACTCGGAGGATGGCGTGGGATATCCCCTCCATTTTGGCCTCAACTTGAGAGCTATTTTTGAGCTTGGGAGTTGACTTCAGAGAAAACCAGTGCCACCATCGTGTTTCTCGCGAACTCGTACTTAAGAATCAATTGTCATATCGCAAATCCCTCACTTATGCAACATCTCCATTAGATGAGCCCCAAATAACTATCCAACTGAGTACGCCTGCACAACCAAAGCAGATCGCTCGTGGTTGAAATAACGCTGTAAAATGAATAACTCATTGGAACACTACTTAGATAAAATGAAAAAGATAGAAAACACACTTTTTCACTCAGTTGAGTGATTTGGCCAACTGGCGCGCTTTGCTGAACTTTATCCGGAATTTAGTTAAAAATTGAATACTCAATTCTGATTGGTCCAAATTCAAACGGTAATACAGCAATCATCCATCCAAAAATGAGCCGAGTCGAGTCGCGGAAATTCGTCTCACGAGTTCCGGTCGCTGCGTCTGTCGTTCGCAAAGCATTCGAGGTAGCAGTGGCTAGAGTCCCTTTACACTGAGAGTCAAGACAACACCCTTCATGGAGTCACAAACGGGAATAAAGATTACAGAAATTGAACGTTTTTCGTAATCTTTGATCGGCCCATTCTCGAATTCCTTTCTTCGTTCCTTCCCTCATTCCGTTTGTTCCTTGCCGAACCCGTAATTCCCCGGTCCATTCCAGATTATAATCTTTGCAATCGGTGAAACTGTAATCTTTATTCCCGTTTGTGACACTGTGAAGGCCTAAAATACGGGAACCAATCAGAAATGGATTCAAATTGTCTTGACTCTCAGTAAAAAGGGACTCTAGCAGTGGCGAGGCGCGAATGATCGACTATCGATTTTTCCCCATTCGAAGATGCGGTAAAGAATCGATAATTAAGGTGTTCGATGGGAACACCCTGCTTATCGATCCTTTTCCATAGGTTTTAACGGCGGATCGGTCGATAGATCGCAAAGCACGCCACGCCACTGCGAGGTAGCCATTCAAATGCGCGAGGGGAGCCGTTGCCCCCGTCTGAAAGCTGGGCTATCAACCGGGCCCAAAAATAAAATTTCGGGATCGGCCAAGTGCCGGTGCTCCACGATAGGCCTCTGGCCGGAGTCTAATGAATTAATGTTCGGTTTTATTCCCAATTAACGTTCAACCAGATTCAAGTAATTAGTCGAAACCGCATCCACTTACATAATGAGAGACGTTAAAGCTGCCGCACACAACGCTCAGGCTGTGTTGCCGAATTACCAGTCTAACTGAATTTAAGTCGTCGTTCAGCTTCAAAGCTCTTGTTGGTACAGATCTTCTCAAAAATAAGCGTACCGCTCGCACGTGAGTTAAGATGTAGGAGATCCTTTTTATTAAAATTTTGATAATTATTGGTTAGTTACATCGCACTGGTTTTACGAAGTAATTCATGAGTTTCGATTATCATTGAGCCGGAAAACTCCCATGGGAATCAATTCCATACAGCAAGTTATGGCATCTGAAGATGGCAAAGTGGTGATGACTTGATCACCAAGACTGAGTAGTAATATAAATGGTGACACCCTCCAGAAGGATCGGTTTACAGTCAATGTTCACTTTAATAGGGCCGATCGATGAATGCAGGGTCTTGAATAACACATCGCACGCTGCGATGAGATATAGATAACACGCTGAATTCATTGAAATGTGATGGAATGTTAATTTCATTGAGGTGGAAAACCGAATCCACGATTACGTCCGGCGAAAAAAGATGTGCAAAAGCGAACTCAAAGGAAGCAACCTGCGCGACTTGCAACTTGCGTGACAAGGGATCATGGAAAATTCTACCGCACTGGAAGAAAAAAAAAAAAACACATTGGATCTAGAGTCCAGACTCTGGAAAACATTGACAAGAAAAAATACTCTTCATTCAATCGGATTTTTGCTTGAATCAAAACGAAATCCGCTTAAATTAAGAGGCTTGGTTCTTGATTTAAGCTGAATTCTGATTGAGTCAAGAGTATACTTTTTCTTGTCGATGTTTTACAGGGTCTGGACTCAAGATCCAATGTGTTTTTTTTTTCCAGTGCGGAATAGTAGGAGACAGGAATACATACAGTCACCTCAGTCGCAGTGCATGGCAACAATTAAAGTTTAGAGATGGTCTAACAGCACTAAATTGCAATATTCTTAACAGACGGAAGACCCAGATTATACAATTTCCAATCTATGCAATAGTCCTATTTCAATCACCCCTAACGTACAGTCTGACTCTGCTAATGAATCGAGTTAGAAAGGAGAAAAAAAAAGATGACCATAAAATAATTAGAGAATTGAATGTAAAATTAATGGAGAACAATTTTTAACTTCAAAACAAGGTGGCTTGCCTAGAAAGCGTGCAACGGGGATTACAGAGCATTATAGACCATTCATACAAATTCCCCGAAGTTGACAAATAAATTAAATACAATAAATGTTAATAAAAACGAAGATTTGTGAGGAGGTTTGGACACCCAAGGCATTATTATTGATACATAGTAGGCAAAAAGAGTGTTACTTAAAATCGTGAAATCGAAATATTTTTGCTGGCAGTCGGAGCCTTTCACCCCAAGCAAAGCCTTAGTCTCGGGGTGAGAGAAGTCTAAGGAGGCGTTATGATAACATTAACGACATAAAAAAGTTAAACGATGAAGGCTTGAAACTGGAGCGCGAAGCTGAACATGTAAAACAGCGTTATAAAGAATCCAAAGCAGTTGCAGATAATTATATGCCCCTGGTTGGGCCTTTCGCCCCAACAAATTTTTTTTTTCACTCAAGGGACATACCCCTTTCAACTCTCCCTCCAGCTATATCCGTTCAAAACATATTCAGCCGTCCCGGGACTTTTGCCCCACCCTGTATATTAAGTTCATCTGACGCCGCGGATTCAAAGGTCCCACACCCTGGTTCACGATCAGAGACTAGATTTTCTTCAGGTACGGGTTATCCTGGTCGGGACACGTTCTGATCATGGGTTCTGGTAGCTAGGTCAGGGCGGGCCTGTCGGCGCGGTTAGATCACAAGTCCGGCGAAGGACTGATTTGGTGTTGGAATAATGATAAAGAGGAAAGTCCTTGTTACAGAGGGTGGGTTGTGGGAGGGTCGCGGATATTGCTGCGTCATTGGGGCTCTGATCAGCCCGCAGCCGGTCGACGGCGGCACCAGTCAACTTAACGCCGCGCACGGTCTAAATAGCTGTCTCCGAGCTATGAATGGGCCGGCTTCCTTCTAATTCGGCCACTGTTCGTGTCCGTCGACGCATCACAGCCGAAAATTAATAACAAGTTAATAAAGTTAGCATGTCAATGCTCATTCCTGCACCAGGAATTTCAAGAATGAATTTTTTTTAAGTTTACGTGGTATTATCAAGGGATCTGAGCCAAATGTATACTCAGAAGCTTCTGCAGTCCACTGCTCGTGCCGAAAATGTAGGCCCGAAACGGTCTACTTCGATGTACCAGAGCCTGCAAGCCTAAGTTGACTTTCTGTGGTGCTACAGATGTGTAACACAACTACGAGTATTTGATGTATTTAATTCTGTCAAAGAACGGAGCATAGGGATAACAGCTTTTACCATGATTTTGATTTAATTACGCAATTTTAGTGGGGATCATATTTTTGTAGGCTTTCTACCTGTAATTTTTGAGTGACACGATGAAATGATGAGAGAGTGGACTTTCAGCTGATGACTAGATTTAGTATGTACGATGATCTATGCTTCCTTTTTGAAGTTTTTCAGTTAGAAACAACCGTAACTGAATGACCGTCGAGAAACCTCTCTTACACGGGAAGAAAAATTAATTGTATCACTGATCCTAGCTATCGTTGTTCTTCTGTGTTAGACCATCACTAGAAAATCTGTCGGCTGCTACACCATCTCCGGTGAGACTTACGGCAAGAAGCTCGATGTCGGCCAACTCAAGGAGGTGTCCAACCATTCTTAATATATTTACAATTTTTATTTTTGTTGTTAGCTTTGGTGTGGAAACCTACATTTTCATGTAGAAAATCAAAGTACATATAATGTAAGTAACATATAAGTAACAAAACTTACGTCCCGTGTGCACGACCGTGAAGGCATATTGTGTCATACGTATGTTTCTTCGTTTCGACTTCTAGAGGGAGACAAATTATGATGTCCATTTCAGATTTCATGCACCCCCCTCCCCCATTGAAGATGGCGGCCAAAATGGCGGTTTTGGGGTAAAACAATTTGAATTTTCCCAATATGTTGTGTCAGCTGTCGTTTCATATGTACTTTGGGTCACAGAATCAGCGTTTTTAGTCGAAAATTAGCCCAAAAGCCAAGATATCGGCCAAAATACCCCTTAAGGTTAATTTTCGCATCCGAAACATCAGCGTAAATACTTATTTGATGATGAAAGAAGAGATATCTGATATCTTTTCAAGATAATAGATTTATTCCTAACGATGAATGTTCCTTCCTTCACTCCTTGAGGTGGTAAAAGTAATGTGCAGGAGACGAACTTCCTTCTTGATTCCCGTTAGCTCCGCACCCAATTGTACTCACAATCAGCCCAATGTCACCATCCAGACCCCGCAAACCTCTCCATCATTCAAGTTGTCAACCCCCCTTCCCCCTCTCTGACCGCACATTACCCCCAATAGTAGTCAAACCTCCAGCATCAGTCTTTCCTTGCATGGTTCTTCTCCCCTTTGTAATTCTGAATCTTCCTTCAGCAACACAGAATCCCATCCCAGTAGTTCATCAAATTCTTCTGAGGTCGAAGAACGTAACATTCCAGACATTGATACACCTTATGATGTGCCATTTACTCCTACAGGAATCCCCGCAGCCAATATTGTCTCGCGTCCTTTGACAGGTGACCTCGAAACCCCTAGTGCAAGTAATTCCATTCTGACCACAAAGCGTTATAATATTGTTTCAGAAGACAGGAAAAAATCTTGTCAAAATTCTGGCGATTCGAAGTTTATTTATAGTATTATTACTCTCGAGTACGAACCTAGTGTTTTACTAAACTAGTATGTAAAAAGTGCTTATGCAAAAATACCAGAAGGTGGAGTGGAAATGGTTAACGATGGATTTAAATATTTGGAAAATTTACTGGAATGGAGAATTTTACAAGACGAACAAGGGCTGAAAGAAAGTGATAAAGCTAAGTTTGAAAGTAGGATAAGTTTGCTTTCATCGTATATGGGTGTAAAAAGAGCTGGTCTCCGAAGAAGTTTGCAGATGAGTGAAAGTAAAGTTGAAGGCCAGCCACGTAGGAAACAAAGTAAAACCAAGAAAAGTGGTGAAAAAGTGATTATCGTGTCAGATGCAAGTGCCGCGGTAGGGAATGTCGATAAAAAAGTAATTTGAAGAAGCACACAGGTGAATGTGAGCAGGAAGGCTCTATCAGATATTAGCAATAAAGAAAACTAAGTTGATGCTCATGCCAGTGAAAGTGAAAATCGGGAAGATCTGTTAATGGCACTGTAATGATAATTTTTCTTTCTGGGGTGAAATAGTTCAAAGTGTGAGTCACAGTGAAGTGAGTGCAAGTGACGTGATGTGATTGAAATAAATTTAAAAGTGTTTATTTTTGTCTAATAGTTCGGTCTTTATTTTAACAGTGCAGTTATATGTGTTAGTTAGCCATTTAGTTTATTTGTTTATTTTTCTTGAACAAAAATTATTAACTTTATTTTGTTCTTATTTTTTAGTTTAATTTAGCTTCTTGTAGTAATCATCTTCTAAAAATTTAAATTGTTTTTAATTAAAATTAAGCCTAACATTGATTAAGGTGTGGTGCAATTGAAGTCCTTGCGTCTAGTTCAGTTTAGGAAGTGATATCAATGCAGTGCAATAGATTTTATATGATTACAGTGACTTTAATAGTCTTAGTTTTTTTTTTTTTTTTTTTTTTTTTTTTTTTTGGACTCAATGCTAATTAAATGGCTAGGTGAAAGTTAAGTGTTGTGAACTTAATAGTGTTTTGTTTTTTTGGACTCAGTGAATTAAATGACAACGTGAAAGTTAAGTGTTGTGAACTTAATAGTGTTTTGTTTTTTTGGACTCAGTGAATTAAATGACAAAATGAAAGTTAAGTGTTGTGAATTTAATAGTCTTTTGTTTTTTTTGAACTCAGTGAATGAAATGACAAAGTGAAAGTTGAGTGCGTTATTCAGTAATTTAAGAACGTTCTCAGTGTGAAGTGCAACAAAAACCTTGAATAGACAGCCATCAACCAGCCCTGGTTCTCCCCCAACATGTAGGTCACAAATAGTCGTGAATGTTTTTAGCTGATAAGTATAACTTTAGTATGAGTGCAATTTTGTAGTAAATGTCTGTAGCTAGTAGAATCCACAGCAATATTTAGTATGTAAGGAAAGGTGGTAAGTGTAAGTAATGTAAAATTTTGTTTTTTGAGCTGACCTCGTTCCTCCTGACTTCCTCAGTGTTTTCGTGTCTTCATTTTCTTTCCTAAGTTACATAATACGTTCATGCATTGTGTAAATTATTTTCTCCAGATACCGATATTTTGGCCTTAAGAAGGCATCCAGTCCTTCCTTCAGACACAGGCATATTCCTTGGTAGTGGCATGAAAAGATATGTTGCTTTGAAGCCCATTCACGATGTTGTAGGACCATTAAAGGCATCTGCTTTACCAGAGATGCATGCTTTGTCTGGTTGTGACACAACTGGATATTCAGCAAATAACGGCAATCTCAGTTGGTGAAAGGTGTTCCTAGATTCTTCAAAGGATGTTTTAAAATTTTGGCAACCCTTGCTGTGACGGAAATCAGCAGCTCGGAGAAACTTATTTGCCAGCTATGCGCTCTAAGAACCTCAATTGAAGACATGGGGGAGGTACGCTGGTGGATTTCCACGAAAAAGCAACAGTATGATGAGCAAACTGGATAATAACCGGTTAATATCCAAACTGATTTAGATAATGCAAATAACGTACTCTTGGAAAAATGTTGTGACTTGTAACTCCTCACCTAGTGTTTGAATTTTCCCGCTTATTTACTTTCCTACGTGCCCGTATGGTGCTGCTCCTAGTTGTTAGAAAATCAACTTCATGCACTTACACATTTATTTATTTCTGCCTGCTGCACGCCTTAGCTTGAAAAATGTAGTTATTTGATAGTTAGTGCTTGTATTTCATATTTTACGCACTGTTTGTTTCATGCTTGTATATAATTCTGCACACTGAAGATGACCGAATGGCGTCGAAAAGCTTCGGCAATGTGTTAACGCACTTAATAAACTAATCACAGCTAATGGCCATTCTTCTTCTTTATTCATTATTTATTGCTGTTATCCGCACGATGTTTAAGTATGATGAGCATCTCGACACGGACACGCAATCGGAATCGAGAGTCAGATTCTGACAGCGAGATAGGAAGAGTGAGGCAGCGCCGCCGCTATGACAGCATTATATGATGAGCGTATCACTTCACCCATACTTTACACCTAAAAGTAAAAATAATATCTTCGCAGAATATAGTTCCACCGATGGGAGAGGCTCTTTAACCTCCACTGAGGCGAGCGCATAACTAAGCCATTCCGTGGTACAGAAATACCAAATCGATGCAAACATTATCGTCTCCTGCAGAGTACAGTTGGACAGAATCAGGGGAGCATTTTGAACCAGTTATTTCGTCTTTAACAGCCCAGTTGCTCGTAGCTTCCTGATTGACATTAAACATAAAGAATACTCGTGCAAATATAAGAGGTTCTTGCATAATTGCAGATGTCGAAGTCATGGAATGCACGAAAATGTGCTTATGTTGTGCAGATCCGGTATCTTGTGATACTTTGGATCAGGAGAACGAAGAGGAAAATGATCACCGTTTATAAACCGGCTAAAGTCAAAGCACCACCAGGAAACACTTGGAGGAAATGTAAGACCTTCCCTGTCCCTCCCATTCCGGAGAACACTCCCCAAACATTTCGCTAGTTGTTGTGGAACAAATAATGATGACGAATTCCGAGGATAGAGTAAGGAAGTTTTATTCTACGTAATAAAACATCGCAATATGCGTAACTACTATATACTTACACTGGCAGATAAGCAGCCATGAACTTCCCCCTACTGAAGCTTGAAAGCTCAAGCTGAAAGCTGAAGCTGAAGCTGAAGCACAAGAGTATGACGTGCGCGTCGATACTGTCGGCTTAAACAAACTCCCGGTACCGTCCATTGATTATAGTGCCGAAGAAGGCCACGAACAGGCACATGAAATAGAGGCCCCCGAACCTGTCGGATCGGAAGCACATGCATCGGTTAACTCCACCGAGAGAAAATTCCGATTCTCACGAGACACTTCTTATGAATTGAAGTGATTGAAGCACGGTTTCGCTGTTGTTACAGCTCATCAGGTGAACTCAACCGATAATTACAACGATCAACGACGAATATTGCTCGTTTTCTCTCGAGCACTCTCCTGTATGTCCTGCAATGTTCCACGGTGTGCACACTTTATTCCATTTTGAAGAAAAATCAAATGCTGTGATCTTTGTTAGATGACAATTTTAATCATAATTTAAATAATGAAAGTATGTGTTTGTTTTCAATTACATTTTGTTTAAGATATTCGTAATATTGATACCTACGCGTAGTTATATTTTGGTTTTTCTTAGTTCCTTTCCTGTTGAATTCATCGATGGATTGAATAATTTTATGATATTCAATGTAGTTAATTTTCAATGATAGGAATAACGGTAACAAAAAAAATTACTCATTATGCACCGAAGTAAACTCAAACTTTTCAGGATTACTAGAGAAGTGCGCGCGGTGAAGGCGCTGCAAGTTGAAGGCAGTTATTCTGAATGCAACAAGTCAACGAGGATTACCCGAGCCTATGAAATCGCCTTCGAGGAGAGAAAACGCAACCCAGGTAGCAGCTGAGCGTGCGGTTACCAGTCGGGTCATGGGCGATTCAAAGAGGGGGTTTGCGTAAATTTTTATTTCAGCGAAAAATCGTCCGAGTCTTTCTATTCCATTTAACTTGCTTCTGTTTAAATTAATGCTAATTTCATTGATATATTCTTATTCTTCAGAGTCTGGAAAACACATTGCACTAGTGATTTATTGTATTCGGCCCATTTTTTCAATGATTATGTTTGCGCTAATGTGCTCGTCTCAAAAAGCGAAAAAAAAGTTTGAGTAAACTTTTAACTACCCATTCGCCACCATCCGCCAGAAAAATTTGAATAGGCATGTTCGTAGGAGTCCTGAGAATAGGATCCCGCAAAATTTGGGTGCCACTTTGCGCCACTTTGGCCGTGACGTCTTTTTTTCTGGTGCGTTCCGAGATTGTGCGCGAGCCTTATCTCGAAAATCAAGCGACCGGTGAGCTGCAGCGGCACTTAGCTTACTTCTTTTTAAAATGAAGTAACTGATTGTGAGTCCGAAGAAGAAGAAAAAGATGATGACTAACATGTTATATGTTTTTTTGTAGTTGCCTGTAGTTTTCTGTCTACTTTAAATGTCTGATCCTCTCTCTAAATGTATAAAAGTACTTAAATTAAAAGATCTTGAATATTTTCAGAGAAGTCATAGATGTATTCATTTTGCTTTTTCACCGATCCTGATGCATAAGAATGATATCTTTTGACAAAGTTTCGAAATTAACTTTGCCTTGGAGGGTACTTATGCGGTAGAAGTATTACGGTATAGTTGGGCGGTAATTGATATATTTGATGCAACAGTTCATATCTGGGTAGGTATGTTTGTGTTTTTATGACCCTTATATGTAAATTTTAAAACTTTCATTCATAATTTGTCCTCAACAAAAATTGAAGAAGGAGAAAAAGATGATGACTAACATGTTATATGTTTTTTTGTAGTTGCCTGTAGTTTTCTGTCTACTTTAAATGTCTGATCCTCTCTCTAAATGTATAAAAGTACTTAAATTAAAAGATCTTGAATATTTTCAGAGAAGTCATAGATGTATTCATTTTGCTTTTTTACCGATCCTGATGCATAAGAATGATATCTTTTGACAAAGTTTCGAAATTAACTTTGCCTTGGAGGGTACTTATGCGGTAGAAGTATTACGGTATAGTTGGGCGGTAATTGATATATTTGATGCAACAGTTCATATCTGGGTAGGTATGTTAGTGTTTTTGTGACCCTTATATGTAAGTTTTAAAACTTTCATTCATAATTTGTCCTCTTCCCTCATTAAAAATCAAAAACGCCGTCTTAGGAGGTGAAACAAAGACGCTTCAACTTTGCACCCGTAGTTTCTTCGACAAAATGCACAAAAACGTGTTTTCAGGTACGTTGTTCATCAAAAATAACCTCAAAAATGAATTCTACGCGAAAAATCACGTAAGAATCATGTCTCATGATACGTTAAAAGACCAAGAATATTCGATGTCCTAGTAAAATCGGAAGCGCGACACTCCATGGCCGACCTCTCCCATTGACTCGATCCACCGTGTGGCAGTAACCGCATAGGATAAATTGGACTACATTTTGCAATAAGGAACTATAAATTTTAGCCCGGTTTAAAAACAGCGTATGTGCCATTGGTTTCCCTATGCACAAAAGTGTTTTTTTCAGATGAGCCAGAATTTATAGTCCAAATTGCAAAATTCAGTCCAATTGGACCGCGTTTAGCAGAAAAGAGCCAAGCCACGTCAGCTGTTGCTGAATCTAACTGGACAATTAAGTTATTTGCAAGAGAGCTTCTATGCGGATTTCTTTGAAAATTTAAGGGACTTTGCGTCGCGTCGTACTGTGTAGAAAATTCACTGAAACTTGCACAACCGTTTTCATGTTTATGATTAAATTGCCCAAGCAACAATTGATGCGGCTTGGTTCCTTTCAGCTCAACGCGGTCCAATTAGGGATGATGCGTCCACGAGCCCATCTCCCTGGTGGTAAACAACCTGGCACTCATGTGTGACACTTCTGTTTTATTGTAACTTTAGTACCATTAATATAGTTCACTGCGTGTGTTGGTCTACAAACAGACCACGATGCCACAGTGGAATTATGCAGCACAAATACATAATAATTTTTTTTCATGCTTCGTACTGTGTAGAAAATTCACTGAAATTTGCACAACCGTTGTCATGTTTAGAATTAAATTGACCAAGCAATAATTGATGCGGCTGGGTTCTTTTCAGCTCAACGCGGTCCAATTGGGGATGATGCGTCCACGAGCCCATCTCCTTGGTGGTAAACAACCTAGCTCTCATGTGTGACACTTCTGTTTTATTGTAACTTTAGTACCATTAATATAGTTCACCGCGTGTGGTGGTCTACAAACAGACCACGATGCCACCGTGGAATTATGCAGCACAAATACATAATAATTTTTTTCATGCTTCGTACTGTGTAGAAAATTCACTGAAATTTGCACAACCGTTGTCATGTTTAGAATTAAATTGACCAAGCAATAATTGATGCGGCATGGTTCCTTTCAGCTCAACGCGGTCCAATTAGAGATGATGCGTCCGCGAGCCCATCTCCCTGGTGGTAAAAAACCTGGCACTCATTTGTGACACTTCTGTTTTATTGTATCTTTAGTACCATTAATATAGTTCACTGCGTGTGTTGGTCTACAAATGCCACAGTGGAATTATGCAGCACAAATACACTATCATTTTCACACGTATCATTTCCGTCCACTTACTTCTGCAATGTATTCGTCAAAATCGCACGAATAGAGATGGAATTGGATGTTGTAGAAATTTTCTGCCACAGTTTGTCAAGTTATTTGACGAATTAAACGGAATTCTCACAGGATGTAAAGCCGATGTGACCACCGATTTTTCCGCGCGGCAAATTCGCGAGCGATTTCTTCGCCGCGTCAAAACAGCCCGTTTTGTCGCCTACGTGGTTCCGCTAATAATTTTTTCTCAACAGATGAGCCAGCACGAATTTAGTTGTTGAGGTGAAAACTACGGAGGCGTTCAGCTTTAGTTTATAGTGTGAATTAGGGTGTATTCTTTTCACACAAAAAATGAGGGTGGATAATAAAGGGAGAAAATTGATTATGTTCCGTCAAAATTCCCTTCAACGGAAAATACTGTTGTTGCTTCTCTCATTAGAGAAATTCAGAAAAGGCAGGAAACATTGCAAACCTCGAGGGTACGTTTGGAATTCTCGTTAATCGTCATCTGAATGCAAATGATGCCACCTTTCAAGAGTATTTTTGAATTAGCACAGAATTTTTTTCACAAAACAGGGACTAGGATAATCTTGACTTAGCTTCAGCGGCGCGTCTCCTTCACAAGACTTCCAATTCCAAGGTGTCAATGTTCATTTACACTGACGAGCATTAAATAACGTTATGATGACCGAAATCCACTAATTTTGCGTCGTTAAGTCTGAAGATAACCTCTGTTTCGTTTTTATTTACCCCCCCATTTCACGTGCAACCCCCGTATCATCAAACATCCCCGAAAGATGTTCAGAAAACACCTACGCAAATTTTTGATACCGTCAAGTACTGTGACGCTCCCCTTCATCTTGGAGTTTCCTAATTTATTTAACCTTTAACATAGTCCCCCAACTCCCTCTCCCTAACTCATTTTGGGGGAGTTGAGGGATGGTGATTCGATAAGAAACCTCTAAACATTATGAATCGAACACTCTTTTTCGGAATTTTTGGCATTAACTGCCAAGAATTGACTATGATGTGAATTTTTTTAATTCAATACCCCCTTCACCCCCTGCCATCGTCCAATTTCCCTTTTCCTTGAGTTTAGAGGTGCTGTTAACTCCTAACCGGAACGCTGCAAACCAGTGCACCTTTACAACTGCCTGTGTTTCTGGGCCTTAAATAATTAGCAGTTAAAGTGAGGATTTTATCCCTTACGTGCGCGGAAAAATAGCACTGGAAAAATTTTAAACATAGAGTGAGTGCACTGGGAAAAAAAAAAAAAAAACACATTGGATCTAGAGTCCAGACTCTTGAAAACGTTGACAAGAAAAAGCACTCTTGATTCAATCTGATTTAAGCTTAAATCAAAAGGAAATCCGCTTAAATTAAGAGGCTTGGTTCTTGATTTAAGCTTAAATCTGATTGAATCAAGAGAAATTATTTTGTCGAGGTTTTTAAGAGTCTGGACGCTAGATCCAATGTGTTTTTTTTTCCAGCGTGATTAAGATAAGCTGTGGGTTCCAAAAGTGTGCTGCAGCACTTCTCGTAATCGTAAGAGCTTTACTGCGTGGTTAACGGTGAATTGTGGTCGATGCATTTCGCTATACCGATGACAGCCTGCATGATGTAGCTTTTCTAATTAATTTACCCCATCCCCCCCCCACGGTTAAGCTTGCTTACTTATGAATTGTGCATGCAGTAACACTTCAAGCTTGACGAAACATCTGCATAGTGCGCATAACTTAACCACTCTAAACGTAGAACCGAACATTTCAAAGGCAGGACCATCACATTCAACTTCGGTGAGTGTGAATTATGCATCAGGAGGTCCTTGGTTCGAATTCACGTCAGGCGTTGTTTGATGTTCATATGGCAAGAGTCTACGAGGATTTGGATTTGATAATAGCCCTGAGGTTAATTAAAATGATGTTCTGCGGGTCTCGGTGGCTCACCGACCATCGATGGCACCAACCGCGTTCGCAAGCCGGCCTCGGTGGCAGCCTCTAATTCAAGCTTGATCCTTTTATCAACCTTTTATATATTATTTCATTATTGTACTCGCGAATCAAGTCTGTCCAGAATAGAATTTCAAGAGAAATGGAGGTGTCTTTAATTTGAGAGTGACCGCACTACAGCACCTCCATCACGAAACAGAACGGACAGCTTAAAGTGAGAAAAATAATTTCAACCTAGAAATGTTTTTATTAAGGCTATTCTGGTATTATTTTTTTCCAAACTAAGAAGCTGCGGCCCTTGGTCGCTATGCGGACCAGCCCCCATCCCCGAGTTGCTTCACGCTTCCTCTGCGCAGGTTTTTTATAGTGAAGGTGTTTGTATCTTGGTCGTGAAACGGAATAATTATTTTGACACTATTGAGAAAGTCAATAGTGGTGATAATTTACAATTAGAAAGAAGACAAGTTTATAAAGAGTGCTCCACGGAGAACACTATTCTTAGAATCAATGAGGTAGTGGATCAAAGGGAGAGTCAAAAGAAAGGAAGAAAAAAACCTAGCTGAACCTCCAAGGAAAAGGAAAGGGTCAAGGAACTGAACGTAATTTTCACCTACCCGGCCCATTGGTAGGACTTACCGAATTAGGAAGGCCCTGGAACTATATCCCCGTCCTAATGTAAAAAAAAAAATAATGGAAATTGTTTTAACATTAAATAAATAAAAAAAATGAAAATAGCAGGTTAAGGAAAAGGAAGGCAAGGAAAGGCAGGACAACATAAGTGAGGACATTAATGAATTTATATTCCTTTCTTTACATGATAAACCCACCTCTTCAGATGGAAGCACAGGAGGAATAATTTGAATTCAGTAATTAGATCTACTAATTATGTGGAGCACGGAGGAATAATTAACAAAAAGTGTTTTTTCATTAATTCAAAAACCCTTTATGAATCCAATTGCGAGAGAACATTTTAAAAAGCTACAACAGCGTGTCTTTTTTTTACAACAATGATATTTCAAAGGCTGCTTGTAGAAGCATAAAAATAAAATTAACAACATCACTCTCAGATCATTAACAAAAGGAACATAATACATGAGCCGCACAAAAAATAACTTTTGCCTTATCTAGTTCCGATAGGAGCTAGTTACGAAACTTGAACCTTTGGAAAAGAGTAAAACACCCGGAAATCCTTAAACACAGGAAACAATTAACTACATACACAAACTTAAAATAGCAATCGGGGTGAAATGGGTCACCCTTTTTAATAATCAGGCTATTGGATACCAAATTGCATGAAGCTTTGGTATATCAAAAAAAATTCATATTGTATGCATTGAGACTCGAAGACCAAATACAGATAAATATTGCACCGCTATGTTGCTTATCGGTGTACCTATAATACTTTTAATCTAAGGAACCAAAAATTATATGTAACAATGATTATCGCCCTTGAGGACAGCAAACTTGTCATGAATTTTACCAATTTCTTCGCAACTTTTAAGATAATAGAGGGACATGACACACAACATCAATTGTGATCATGTGGGCAACAATTTCTCAACAGATTTTGCTTATGGGTGGCAAACGTTTCATTATTTAAGTTTATAATTTAAGTTAAGTTATTACAAAAAAATAAAATAAAATAAAATGAATTTTAAAAAAACACACACTACGTGTAATCACTGGCGGATTGGATAATATCAGTTAGGTACATTATCTGTCAAGTTAAGAATTTGAAAAGTTGAATTAAAGCAAGATTCTAACTGCTACTGCATTTGAATGTCAGTCTCAAATCGGATTTGGATTCGTGGGAGTAAAAATATTGTGTAAAAATGCTAACTAAAGGAATTACGTCTATTCGAATAGACGATAAATTTTCACCTGCTATATTGAGAACCAAGGAGATCATAAAAATACAGCTTAAGTTAGGAGATATTGACAAGTGTAAAATAAACACAGAGATCACCAAATAGTTCTCAGTACCTCTAGTTTTCATGAACAAACTAAACATTTGTTCAGTAAAAACATTCAAACAACTCTTCAAACTAAATGCTTCGTACCTGTAAGTACAGATGCTTGATACTATGTTTCGATGACATATATTTAAAAAAAAAAAAAAAAAAAAAAAAAAAAAAAAACCGAAATCGAAGTTAACCTTTACATTTCCTTCGCTTGCTGAATGAAAATAATTGGCTGTTCGAGATAACCTTGCTAACAGTTATTGAAAAGGGACTAATCACGTGAGTCAACTTGGAAAAATATGACTAGAACTGCAACATGATAAAATTACTCTTTCTTTTCATGAGTATTTTCCTCTTCTTCTTCTTCTTCATCTGCGTCTAAAATATCTGAGCAACATACGGAATACAAAATGAGCAACAAAAATCCTAAGGGAAGGCCGAAAAGTACAGCAGTTAATACTGGATTTCCTCTCCACATTTCTCTGAAAGCTGTTCTGCCTTCAAAATAACCTCTATAGAGCCGGACTAGGAATGTGTCTCCTCCATAAGCAGGAGCCATTTGATTTTCTATAGACTCCAGAAAGAGAGTGATCGCTTCTGGAGTTAAATGCTGGGGCTCATCCTGCGGAATGTGGTGATGGTTGGTAGAAGCATTGACTACAATTAGATGCGGCAATTGCAGTTCCATCATGGCTATAGAATTCGCTAAATCGGGACTCCCTGTCCACCCAAACTGAAATCGTCTGTGAAACCTGTCCCGATTATTATGAATAATTGACTCTACCATATCCCGAAATTCCACCATTTCAGGAGGAATTTCTTCTAATTTGTTTTCATGAATTACAGCGATGACTAGAAATTTATCAATTTGCATCAGCTGATGAAAATTACCGCGGGTAACTTTAACAAAGGTGGCAAACCTTTCGTGATTGACCCAATTCGATAGAGTCTCGTTCAAATCTTCATTTTCCGACCAATCGTTGAAAATATACGGCGTTTTCTCTTTATGGACTAGTATCACAGGATTTGATCGTGCCTCGAAGAGATTTTCTGCTATTTCAAGCGAAGTGGAATAGAAGAAACTATGAGGTTGGAATCTTTCGGCTGTGCTGTAAAACAACTCAAACAAGGATGATTCAGGGCTGCCAGCATACAGGAAGAAAATGTTTTCGGAGGATCTGAGAGCTTCTAAACTCTCGGGACGGGTAATTTGCTTGACAGGTGGACCTTGCACTCGGTGGGCAAAATTTATGATTTCATCTTTCGTTCTATCTCCATTGAACACGAACTGTTTAGCATCTCCTTTCAGAAACATAATGGTAGGAAATCCTGCGATACCGAATTCATAAGCAATTTTTGTAAACCGAGAACAATCGATTTTCCCTACTCGAATATTAGTGTAATGAAGACCTTGCGCAACGTGGGACCAAACAGGATCCAATCGTTTACAATGAGCGCAGTTAGGCGAATAAAACATGATTAACCAGTCTGCGTCCTTCCTTACATCTAGGAATCTATCGCTCAGTTCGATAACTCGAGAGGAGCGACACTTTAAAATTAGACTTAAAACTAAAAGTAAAAAAGACAAATAAAAAGCTTTCAGATTCATAATTAAAGGGAGTTAAGAGAGTACAATAGAATTATCTCCGCGGTGTGGTTTGAAAATAATGGCTAGATGTAAACTTGATACCCGACCAATTCTTTACGGAGATTTACGTCATAGGTAAACATTACTTCGAGAAATAATGAGATTCAATTCACTATTCCTGACAGCGTGTCCCAGAGAGACCTCCACAGAGCTTGATCCCCGAACTCTTTGAAGTTAATGACTAGAGTAGTTACCTTCATTCCTGATGGTACCTTGACATGAGGCAACATCAAATTTCACATTGGTTTTAACGGGTTCACTGGAACTTGGTGAAGAGCCGAGCCCACCGCGGGCGTTGTCATCTTGGTATCTGTAATTAGAAAAACCGATTCTGCATGATACACTGGGTTGAATCAAAGCAAGTGTCAAAAGTTTCACGGCTAGTTGAAGCTCCTCCCTGCCCTGGAAAAAATAGTCGTGTCAGAGCAGAGGAAAGGAAAGGAGAAAAGCCGACTTGAAAGACATTCAGAAAGAGAAGCAGAATAGAGGATGAAGTTCTCCACGCGATGCTGAAGATCGGAATGGAAATGTTCTTATCAACTTTCCATTAAAGTTTCTACTATGGTTTCGTTGCAAACTGCAGGTAGAGAATAACCAAGTGATAATTCCTTTGGCATATGATTCAATAAGAACGATGAGCGCATTGGCGAAAACTGAAAACCGACCCTTGCCTCAAAATCTGTGTCGTTAATTGGCGTATTTTTGAGCTTCCCACCTCAGATAGTTTACTAACAACACAGACACCATTTTAAATAGGTGAGTCACGCTAGTCTTGCGATTGCACAAAAATTAAAACGGCCGTCATCTTGTCGTGAAATTCCTCAATTAACTCTTGGATGTCCAAGCCAGGC
Source organism: Bemisia tabaci (assembly GCF_001854935.1). Lineage (NCBI taxonomy): Eukaryota > Metazoa > Arthropoda > Insecta > Hemiptera > Aleyrodidae > Bemisia > Bemisia tabaci. The sequence continues at coordinate 585,027 of NW_017547443.1, read as the reverse complement.
CAAATTGATCCGAGGTTTGATAAAAACGCGTGCCCCACTGGTTAAATGGGACCACCGGTGCATAAGAGTTTTGGAAACAGGTCTACAAATACATCCTAAAAAAAACGTCAGGGTGAAATTGAGAAAAAAAAAAGGGGGGGGGGAGACGAGTGTTAACACAGCCGAAGATAGGAGGGACGTATTCGGGCCTCGTTTTTTAACTTCTCTCCCGAATCTGGGTAACATCCCATTGGCAGCAATGCAGCCTCGAGCGTAACATCGCGAGTTCACGCCTGGCGCCATCGCGCCTTCAATTTTGCAGATGCAATACGGACATCCATCAAGCACGAATAGTTGTATCTCTGCGCCGTCATCAACGATCGTTCTTTTCTTTGCTCTATCACCATACTGACAGAGTTTGTTTCCGTTTTATACGGAGAGCCAGCACCAAATTATCTGATTCGAGAGTGTAAAATTTTGACATACATTTTTACATCGGGGTATTCAAGTGTAGCAAGGATCAGGTAATTTGACTGGTCACAGCCGATGGGCTCAAAATTTGAGACCCATCAAATTTCCGAAAACTCGCGTAACTTTTAAACACTAAGTGCCATGGTTCATTTTAGTCCCTTTTTGTAGGGGTGACTTCCTGGATTATATTTCACCTTGCCAGACTGTCGAATTCCGACGGGAAAGGGTGACCAGACCGCCCGGAGGTTCCGAAAAATTGAGTAAAATTTAACCCGAAATTAACATGGGAAATGATGAAGACCATTCAACCATTTCTTAGGGGTCTGTTTTTAGTCTAGAATCGTCAGTTTTCACAACCCTAATATTTTCGGTGTCTGTTTCTCCACGATCTTTGAAAGTAGCCCACTCTGAGGATGCCCTCATACGGTTTGCCCTGTCATCCGTTGATGACGTGTGTCTTTGATTACCATCAAACTATTCGCGATTGATTTCCTCGTTGCTTTACATTTAGTGTGACCGCTCTTAATCGTTGTCAATAAATTGTCGATTGCATTGATTTTTATCGTGAAATCAACTCTGTTGTTACCATTCAACATACAATTATTTGGTTCAACGGCTAAATTTATGCGTTTTCTAAAACATTTTCGGGGCACTGTTTTCTTCGATCGGCTCAGCGGGCCGATTACTGAAAGTTCAAAGCAGCCCGATAATACATCGAAATGCGATATATCGCATGCTCAAGATAGGGCTATGTATTGTCTTGTCGTGCTGACATAGTTTCAATAAGCGGCTTGCTGGCAAGTTTAGACAGGAATACTTGAAGTGATTTCGTTACCGTTTTCTACGTGTACTCATTAGGGGTTTTCTTTTTTTGATCGGTGAAACCACCGGTGGTATTCCACCGGTCGCCATTTTGGTGCGCAATCGACCGCGATCAGTCGAGAGTTTAAGGTTTATCTACAGCTGCGTGAAGTAAGAAATTTCTCCGCGCAGAGGGCGCCACCGCTGTGTTTTAGAGTCCGTACAGCTCCACGTGAGTCCTTGAGCTTTTATAAAAGTTGAAGGAATTTCTGTTTAAATCGAAGAGTTATAAGTTCTAGCCATAACATTCTTCTTCCTATTGACCCTAAAAACAACGTGAAAAGTAATTTCTGAAGCTCTGCAATTTGATCCCAGAAAAAAGTAGGGTTAAGCATGATGACCTTGATGCAACCAATCGCGCTTGATCGCTCTCAGCAGTTGGCAGATATCTCTCTCCCACCGTGAGCTGTCTCTCTCGCACTTACAGATATCCCGTAAGAGACACTGGGATCAATTTACAGCTTTTATTATTAGACTTTCAAAGCTCGCGTTTGTTTCTAAGGATTCGAGACGTATGCTGCTAGAACTTATGAGTCTTAGAATTTAAGATACCTATTGTGATATTTAAATAATCACTGATTTCGGAGTCGGATTTTAGCAGCGCGACGTGGTGGATTTTTTCGGAACTACAGCTGAAGATTAACCTTAAGAACGCACTTCCCACCAATGTAAACAACATTTCTAACCTCATCTATTCGGTGTGCTGTGGC
>NW_017547443.1:542461-582811 GCF_001854935.1 Bemisia tabaci | reverse complement strand
GCTTTCATGTGATAAGCGCTATCTTTTAATCTCTGCAGTTTTTCATTATTGTATTTAATCAGTTTTCAATCAAGATGGAAAACATTGTAATGGACATTTTCCTCTCTTCAAACCGAGGTCTCCATGATAGCAGCGAAGATAGTAGTTCTGCGGACGATGAAGCCCTATTCTTAGAGATGCTTGGAACCTTTGAACGGCAAAGGCGAGTCAAAATTCAAGGATTTGTCGAAAACATTATCCCTCAGCTAATGGACAACGGATTCCAGGGACACTTTCGCCTAACAAGGGAACATGTGGAGGTAAGCTTTTGAATTACTGAATGGTTTTTGTTTGACAGTAGTTATCTTAGTCAGTTGACGACAATATGTCGCAAAACCTTAGTGCTGCGTTCTCAGTATGATGGGGAAGATATTACTTAATTTCTCATGTATGTATGAATGGAACAAATTTCCTTTGATCGAGGGCCCTTTTTTTTTGAACCACTAATGCAAATGCACTTACACACACACTTGGGGCGAATACACTCAAAAATGTACATTTTGATTTGACCAAAAATTTTAGAGACTCATTACGCTCAGAGAGCAAATTTCATGCAAAATTACCCTTCAGACCCTAATTATGCGTAATTGGTAACTGATTTGATGTAATTAAACTGTAATTTATTGTTTTGGTGTGTTTCAGTTATTCCTACAAGAGCTGGAGATTCCTGTCCCTCCCACCCAACGTCCTGGACGTTCACGTCGATCTCCTCTCAACCGGCTCCTCCTGACTCTGTGGTTTCTGGCAAACAGGGAGTGTTATAGGTCAACAGCTGAACGTTTTAATGTGACAGTCAGTATACTGCTCATTACGACATCAATGAGATGTTAATGATCATTAGTTTGCATACCGCGACCCCCCCCCCCNTCACTCTCTTACAAGGAAACTTTTAAAAACAACGTTTGAATGCTTAGTTTGAGACCAAGGCGGAGACGAAAAAAGCGTGAAAAATTGTTTACTCCCAAATCTCTCAAAAAATGTTGTGAAGTGCGTGGGTAGTAATCAAAGGGAAGTTCGGAATGTGAAGGTTAGATCAGGGAGTGTGAACAGCGATGCGGGGTTAGGATTTGACACTCCTAGGGTTGATTTACCGCAACGCTGCAAAAGTTTTGAAAGATTGGGGGAAGAATTGAAAGGAAATACAAAAGTCAAGAAGCTAAAGTTAAAAATGGGCAATGAGGTAATTAGGCAAGAGAGGGTTCTAGAAAAGGAAGGTAGGGTTGAGAAGGTATTGGGGGAAGTAACCAGCAATAGACCAATGGGGGATCTGGATATGGAAATTGACATGTTAGATAAGACACTGATTGAATGTAAACTTGATGATGATGATATTGTAGATGAGGATTTGTTGCTGATGGGGAGTACAGAGAGAATGGAGCTAATGAATACAGTGGTGGGTAAGTGTGTGACTTGTGATGCTAATATAATTGACGTGACGAGTTGATTCGTATTGAGAATTTATTGATTGAGGCTTCGGTTCTGTAAAACCTGAGCACCATCATTGATAATTATAGTGATGTTTTTGGCGCTGAATTTGGGTTTTTAGCTGTTTTGAAATCGATTTTTTGTATCCGACTTTAAAATCGAATCGATTTTTTGTATCAGATTTTAAAATCGAATCGATTTTTTTTACCGAAAATCAAATTGATTTCCGGAAATCGATTTATTCGAAAAGATCGTCATCCCTACAAGGGATGACCAAGTGCGACTGGCGTCAAAACTGCGCGAAGAAGCGATGCTCCAGCAAACCTCAGAACCGTTGCCTACGACTCGTAGGCAACGTCAGAACCTGTTATGGCAATTCCCGTCGTCAAAACTCACGAACTTGCTGTGACAAATAGGTGAGTTTATTTACCGAATTATCACGCCGTTCCGTTCGTTTCGTTCATGACCCAATGGGCACCGTCGATAATGCCCAAACCCGGAATTTGCCCGTAACATAAATATAAAACATTCAAAATAGAAGTACTTCTTCAATGAAAATCTATCATCTGACAGCGAGCTTAAAATGCTTTTGTTTTCATGGTCGTACCACCATTACCACCAACTTTTTTCTCTTACTGCTGAATATGGATAATTTTCAACATGCCTAATTGTTTATTTTTTCTTATATAAATTTAGTTCTTGTCTACTATTATTTAAAAAATCTGTTATGGTTGTTCAATTTTGTACTTTATACTTGTTCTAAGTTTGTTGGTGCTTCCACTCAAGTGTTTGCTTTAGGGTGCATTTCAAAGCTGTATTTATTGTAAACTGTTGTTTTTTCTGTTCAATAGGTATACAGTAATTTACAAGAAAAAAAAAGAAAGGAAAAAACAAGTACTAACAAGAAGAATACTTGCTATGAATTCACATTCAGCAGCAGCACCGCTATGCAAATCCTGAAAAAAAAGTTTGAATGTGTTCACGAGGGTTACCGCAGGGTCAAAATGTTGTAGTCCGATGCGGAGACACTGACGAATTGATCATCGTGCTAGGAAACTCCCCTAGAATTCCCTCAGAAGCAAATGAATGGCTCGACGTAGGGGTTTTCAGCAACGATTCTCTTCGATTTTCAAAAGTAGACAATTTTTTTTCTTACTCGGTGCAGAAACATGTCATGCATTACCAGATTTTCATGCATTTATACCGGGCATGATACCTCATTAAGTTTCATCAAAAAAGGAAGAATCACCGCTAGAGAGATATCCGTCTACATTAAAGTCTCTTGCAAGATCGATGCAAATGAAATAGAAAAGACACCGATAAAATACCATCAAAACTGATACTGACAAAATAGCATGGGCTATAAATGTGTTTAAATTAAGGAGGTTGAAGAGTGAAGATACCTGGGAGTTATTGACCAAAAATTAGCTTAGAATTCACATGTCAAAGCTATGTCCGCAAAATTGAAATCTGCTATTTATTGCCTACTTAACCTTCGTAAGTACCTCTCAAAGGAAAATTTACGCATGGTTTATTTTGCGTTATTCCAAGCTACGGTTACCTATGGAATCGAGTTATACGGTGCAGCCTCCGACACCATTCTTAAACCGACAGTTACACTAATGCGAAGTGCAATTAAAGTTATACTGAATCTGCCTAGACGCTACCTGTCTGAGGAACTTTCCTGCCTCCTAAATGTTCCAACTTTCAAACAACTGTACTTGAAGGGACTCTTAAAACTACTCCCATCTGAGATGCCCAACTTACAATTAGCAAATATGTCTCTTTTCATAGTGTTGTTTTCTAATGATAAATAAATAATTGTTCCATGTCAAACTCAAACCTGAAGTAAATCAAAACTAGTCGCCAGGCCAAACTGATAGGGTTCTCAAGGTGGAGTTTACTCTGGACTACTATTTGAAAAGACAATGGCTGAAACAACCCCTGAATGTGTTAGAGCAGCTGACTTACGCCACAAGCCAGCAGAGAAACAATGTCCTGTTGGTGTAACCCTTCAGAGCTCAAATGCCTATCTGCAGGCAGTAGTCTCTCTGAGCGGAAAATCCTAGAAGCACTGATCAGGAGTTACAGATGAACGTATGGATAATATCTTGTTTCATAACTTTAGCAAGGTCTTGACTGAAAGCCTTTTGAAAATAATGAAATCTTTCCTAGATGTAAGAGGCGTCACGATTGTAGCCTGATCGTTGAAATTTTGTGTTCGTCAGGTAGACATGGATGACATGGGTTAACAGGCAGGAAGTGATTGGACGGCTATGTCTTATTGCTGCTTAATCGTGCCTTTATCAGGTGGAATGAATGACTTATTGTCGGAAACTTAGGAGGTGCCTTTAGCTTGTCATGAGATCCATCCGACAGGCACGACAAAGCAGCGATAAGACATAGCTGACCAATCACGCTCCGCCTGTGAACCTATGTCATCAATGTCTACTGGACATCCACAAAATTTCAAAAATCAGGCTGCTGGATTCAAAAGAAGAGGATGTCTTGCGGGGGACCACACATTAAATATCCGCCATCAAATTCGCAGATCTCATGCTAATATCTTCACATGAAAGCTGCAGGACAATAAAGAATTTGTAATGGGGAGCAGGCTTCTATCATACCTTGTAGTTGCGTTCACCAACGAGAGTCGAGACTTCAATAGGTTTCAGATTCAGAGGACCACGCTGTCTGCCGCTGAAGGACTAGAAGGCTTGGAATGTTTGTGAACGAAGACGTTTGTAAAGGGATATCCAGGTTACCTTGGGAGTTAAGTGGAGTGGAATATTAAGCACGATTGTTCATGAGAAAGGAGAACTTAAACAAAAACAACGAGCTTTTCAACTGGTTTCACTGCATTACTGCAAAAGATGTAAATTCATGCACCGTAAATTTCATGAGGTCAACAATGATGGCCGCCATGATGCTTAGAGGTGGGAGAGCACTGAGCAGAGCTTCGTTTCCGGTTGCACTCTCTGTTTCCGGTTGTACTCTTCGTTTCCGGTTCACACTCCCTAGCCCGCTTCCGTAATTAACGTCACTCGGATTTTATTACTCCTCTCCTATTGGTTGTTTTTGAGTACGTCATCAAAATGACCGTCAGTTTTACATCGTTTCACACCTGCTTTAATCTGGTGTCATGCTTGTTTACATTTTTCATTTTTGGCAATCGTTGAGCTTTCCCTTTCGTGATCGTGAGCTTTTTAATTTAACTTTATATTCCCTAATTTTGTATGTTGGTGTTGTCATTACCTTTAAAAGACTCCTTAAATATAATACCAAACCTTTGGCAGCACTTGGTAAAGCTCGTCACTAATAAATAATGTGCTCTTGAATTATCATTGATTTAAGTTTCTGTTTGCCGGTAAGTCAGCGCAATGTTTGAGTATGTCTCTGATTAATATCTACCATTGATATTGGATTTTTACCTTATCAAACATTTCAGTTCAGACTTTACCTCCAGTTTCTTTTAGTAATGGAGCATTTAAATGTGCCCTTTCTTGCCAGCTGATGATTTATAAACCACATTACGCCATGTACATATTTATGCTCTAAAGCTCGCCTCTCCTTTTGACAGTGTAACTACATAAATGAGTATCTCGTTTCCGGTGTGCCAAAATCTACGCTCCCTCTATTTTATTTGAGAACAATCCTACATTGCAGTGAGATTTTTTCATAACATAATCTTAAATGGCGGAGGAAAAGTAAGGGAAGTTTTCAAGGTACAATACCAATTCCTACTTAGCATTCCTGGCCATGGGTTTGAGGTTAAATGTTCGTAACTCCCGAAAACACACGGGATCGTATAGCGGAGGACTTAAAAAGTTGATTTTTTTACTTGAGAAAGTGAATGTATTCCGGGCGTGGAATTTTCAGTTAAATATTTCGGCTAGTTTTATCGAAAGAAACAAGTTTGTTCGGCAGAATCACATTTTAAATTGTGGAAAAAAAGTATTAAATGTATGTCACTGTACTAAATGTATGGGAGGTAACCGGGAAACGTATGCAACCCGCCAAACGTAGCCCGGCGGCTTCCCTTTGTTCTTGGGTGATATTACTCACACACTCTCACACGTATTCTCCAATGGCCAGGAATGCTAAGTAGGAATTGACAATACGCAATCGATTTAAATTTGAAAAGTAGTTACTACAGGAAGTCTGCAATTTAGCAAATTAAGACACAAGTCTCTGCAGTTTCATTGCTGATGCATTCTAAGTATTCCCCATTTTACTCGCACTCTCCGAAGGAGAATTACACACTTATTTGAATCAAGTTACTCTACTGTTTTTAACAAAGTAGCTTCAACGTTTTTTGGAAGTAGTGTGCAAGTAGTTGAAAAAGGTGTCACTTCAGAAATCAGTGAATGAGCTTGGTATTTTCAGTTATTTTTGCATACAAGATGGGTACTCTGAAATCTCTTTTTATAGTTAAATGCTACTTATATTCTTGTCCTTGCGTAATCATTTTCATTGCACATTGAATGGGAGCAGGCTGTTTTCATTATTTGTGTAATATAATTACTTAACTTTTGGTATTTGTTTTCAGATGGCATTTAGTGAATAGACCTGGTTGCAAAGGATCCTAATTTAACATCAGTTTCGATCAAAACATTAGGTATCATGGCAGAGAGACAAAAAATGTAAGTTCTCAGTTGAAAGCTTTTGAGTAAGCTATTGAGAGAGTGTCTTTGTAATAATTGTACCAAAAAACTAATCCTAAATAACTCCATAATTAATTTTATGAAAATAAATTGACCATTTTCTTAACTTCCAAACCAAATAACCACATCCAGAGACTCATCTCTTTTCTATATCCCTCAGTAACATTGATTTGTCCAATCCTTTATTGCCCTCCATTAATCATGAGGAATCATGGCAGCGTAGTCACTTGCAAAGGGAAAAAAGCATCTTATCTGACGCAAGCTCCTGCATAACAATTTTATTCGTAATCAGATTGGCCTTAATTTATCTGGAAATATAAGCTAGTAACAATAAAGCTATTTTATTACGACTACTTACCCCTGAATACTTTGTGATACATATCAGCGTTGCATTTATACTGACTTTTCCATTATTTGGCGCACCAATGTTATGTTTTCTTGTCTTATTATTCCAAATTGCAGACTTGTTGCTGGGAATGTCAATGGCAACTTCAAAACCCTTTTCAATAGAATAAACTCAATTGTTAAGAAAAATGGCCCTTTTGATTTCATGCTGTGTGTTGGTGACTTTTTCTCTGCATCGGATGATAGTTGGGAACCTTACCGAACTGGTCATTTGAAAGGTAAAAATTTCACTTTCTATAATGAATTTTCTCCTTTACTTATCAACTAGTGTACCAATGGACCTAATAAACCCTCTTAATTTCATAACAGAGGAATAGTTTGAAAGTTTTAAGCTGTCCGATGACGAGGAATCGGTGATGATGTAACGGACACTTTCACTTGACTTCGCCATTTTTCCGATTATTACCTCTTTTAATAGAAGAAGCATGGTGCTCTCTCTGGATGAAAACTATGACTCACATTTTTCATCATAAAACGAAAAGAGAAGTTCATTTATTTTTGCTTAATATTCCGTAGCGTTCTACCTAAAACTTAAGATAGGACTGTCCATAAATTTGCTCGCTGATGGTGATGTCAGGACTGAATTTAATGGAGAGACTGAAGGGGCTTCAAATCACAGAAATGAGGCTTTAGATGTCAAACATGAATCTCCTTTCCTTTTTATTTCTTTTTTGGCTTGTGTAATGAGCAAATCACAAAATTAGAAAGCAAGAAAAGGAGAGTCAACATATTTGAAACTACTGCGGCAAAATCATGAATCCAACCAGTGCATTGTAGCAGATGTTCCTCTCATAGGATTTTCAAGCTTCAAAAAATAGTCTACAAGTGACTGTTTACTGAAGGGAAAGAGACCTTAGTCCACAAAAACTCCAAATTGATTTGATAATATCAGAGTCTAGGAGAGTGTTGCATGTAAAGTTTTGCTCAAAACCACTCAAAAATGTTAGACCACTCAGCAGTTAGGGGGCTAGAGGACTCCAATACCATAAACAGTTCTGAGAAAAAGCTGTCTGAAACTCATGTCTCTTTCGTCCATTTTATCAAAGTGCCTGATTATACTTATTGAAATTGAACTTCCTCTATTAGCTTAAACTTGAAGTGAAATGTATTCTTTAAGACACTGGAGAAGCATTTCCGTCAAAATCTCAAACTGATTTTTCTGTCCAACTGGCTAAAAATTACTCCATTCAAAAATTTGCATTTTTGAACTTAGGTCCCTTCTATCGCAGAAGGTCTCTAATTTTGGTTGGCCTCATCTTTGCGATTCTTACTTTTATCATCATTTTACCAAAAAATCATTCAGCCATTGAAGTTAGTTGAACAATCAATAAAGCAGTTATTTGAGACCTTAAGCTTACACAGTTTTACATTTTGCAGCAGCACTTGAACCTCCTCTTTTGAGGAAGGGATTCCTCTCACCATCTTTTTTTTTTTCTTCCACACCAAAATGAACATCAGGGGTAAAATTAAATTACTTACTTAGATTTTATGCATCTCTGTTCGAGGGTTTCATAGTTTACATTTATGAGAAAAAACTTATCGGTGTTTCTGGATTATGTTCATAGAATATTTTCTGACAAAAGAAGCATTGTGCGTAATTTTAAGAATCTGTAAATGGCTGTATCTTGTTTGCTAGAAGAAAATGGCAAAATAAGTTTGTATTGATGCAAATTGAGATACACATTACACAGCTTCCAAGTTTCACTGGGTATTGACTTCTTGTTTGTTTGTAACTCAAACTAATCAAAGTTTCTGTTATTTAAAGACTCTGATTTCTCATTGTCGTTTGTTTATTCTGTGTCCATTAAATCATCATTTTTTCTGTTTGTCTGCAGTGCCTCTACCAATCTACATTCTGGGACCCACCAATGCTAACCTTGTCAAGTATTATTCTGACCTAAATGGATGTGAACTGTGCCCCAATGTGAGCTATCTAGGTAATAATTTTACATGGATTCTAATTTGATCAATGAAGAATAAAGACAGCCAGAGATAGGAACCGTTAATAAATCAAGTTAAAAAATATCACACTTCAAGTGATTCATGATTTGATGACAATGCAGACTAACCATTAACTGATGGCTGTATTCCTCCCTCACCCTGTCGTCTTTAAGGGACAATACAAGGTATCAAAGTGGCATGATCACCAATGGCCGTGATGGCGGATACTTGTATGTCCCTAAAAAGCTATAACCTTCATCATTGAGGATTGAACCCATGAACTCAGCGCTGGCAAAAAAAATTGCCTTAATCACACCACTAAAGACAACCTCTTCTAATTAACTCTCAGGCTAAAGTAGTGCTATTTTCCTTTTCAAAAAGTTCAAAATTGTTTTTAGCCACTGCCTACAGTATTATTTCGAATTTTATGAGTGCGACATCCAGTACTGATAAACATTTAAGTGACAAGGATTTTTTACCTTTTAAAACTTTTTTGTCTCCTGTTTAACCGTGGTCCCTTTAAACAAATACTATTCATCTAGTTTATTTTTTTGTGCAACCCTCTGTCTAACACACACTCCCCACTTTTCTGCAATGAATTATAACACAGAATGAAGCCTCCCTAATTTTCCTCCAAGTGCATTGCAAAACAATTAAATAGCACTGGTTTTTCCTGTTCTCTTTCAGTCTTTCATTGTGCGTACCATCTGTCTTTCAGGCAAACAAGGAATTTTTCGGAACAGCGCAGGTTTAAGAATAGCCTACCTAAGTGGAGCTGAAAGTGTAGATAAATCAGACGTCACTTTCACAGCTAAAGATGTCACTACCCTCAGAGACAACTGCATAAAGGGTCAACCATCTTACCTTGGGACTGATATCTTGATAACATCATGTTGGCCTGAGGATATCACTAACTTAGATCCCTCTCCGGTTTGTTAATGTTGCTTATCTTTACCTTTCATAGAATTATCAGGTGCAACCATTTCACATTGATTAGGTATTTTTCGTTGACCTAGCTTCACTGGACACCAGACGTAAAATGCACCTAAAAATTAGGCTCCAAATCTTGGAAATAAGCGGGTTTGGCCAAATGTAGTGCCCAAAAATTTGGCATTGCTCTATCGTTGATTGCATCCATTTGTCTTGCAAATGTTTATGCTGAATTACCACAAATTTAATGTCTTCTAAAAATCATGTTTCTCTTGACTTTACAATTTTAAGTGTGAAATTCAAAAACAAGTAGTATTGGCATTAAGTTTGACCTTTCTTTGTGTCATTACCAATCGATCTTGAAACCTGTTATCAGTAAACCTGTTTAATATATTGTCACCCTCTGGCCAAAGTATCACAAGCGCCATGCGACGTTCAAAAATTTCTGCTGCCTTTTTATTTTTTTGCAGAGAAATTTTTGGTTGAATCTGTTCGAAAATCTCACTGAATTTTATCGGCAGCACAAAAAGATTCAGTGAAATTTTGGGACAGCTTCGTTGAACTATCGCTCGGTAAAGAAATTAAATGGTGGTGGACATTTTTAAATGTCGCATGGTCATGGTACTTGTGATACGGAAAGTGATGATATCTTACTAAATTAGGCAAATGCTGCAGATCAAGCTGAATAATTCAAAAAATCATAGAATACACAAGAAAATAATGTATGAGTGAAGTTATCTCGGAGGATATATCAGAGCAGTCTTACTGGCGAAGCTGCCAGCTTGTTTATTATGCTTGCTTTTTCCAATGGCAACATTTGATCTTCTTAGCTGTAGATCACCTCTATTTGTTGGATAATCTTAGCCTTGCACCTAGTCAAGCTTGATTTTTGGGTGTTTTCCTCCTTAACAAACCTGATTATTTGCTTCTTAGGTTGAAGATCCGCCAAAAGGCTCATTTTGTGTTTCATGGTTAGATGTCCAGATCAAACCTCGCTACCATTTCAGTCCATCTCCTCATAAATATTATGAGAGACCACCTTACAAGTAAGCCTTTTCTATTGCTCTTCTTTGTACGAAACAACCAATGAAGAAAGAACAAAAAATTGTTCAGAAAGGAGCATTTATGAAGAATTACAGGCACTCAAACGTATGGTTTTAGTGGCTTCTCACCTAAGATATTAAGCTTGGTGAAAGATTAACGTAGGAATATTTATTTTTTATTTTTTTACCATTTAGAGTTTAAATTCAATGATTAATATAAAATCTCAGAAAATTTAATCTAATTTGTGAAATTTTGTGTCATTCCAGAAAATTGTTTGAATTGGTAGCAGAATTTTATGTATTTTAAGCAGAAAATAGCTTGAAAAAACTGGAATGGAAGAGAAAATCTTGATCAAACTTCCCTGATGGAATAAGAGGGTTTGAAAAGCAAACAAGGGATATCAGTTCAAATGATGTTAAAATAACATCTTACTGATTCAAAGAGTGCAAGTGCATCTCATTGAAATATTTCATTCTGGACTTTCATGCAGTATCTAACCATTAATTGTATACTAGATTACTCGTGCACTGAGTCTTTGATATTATTAGCTTGACTTAATTGAAATGTCAGATCTCAAAATCTTACGAATCCCATCAAAGTTGGCGGAAATGTTTCTTTTTTTTAAAATTTATTTGCCTATCCTGGTGTTTTACCATTTGAATGACATTATTTTGCTCGCACATTTTTATCATCCCAATGACGCATAGTAAAAAAGTTCTTATTATTTTGCCATCAATGCCTGTTTTTGATTATTGTAAAAGAATAAAAGTTTGTTAAAAGAACAATTTTCAAAGTCACTTTAATGTAAATGTTTTCAAATAAAAGATTATAGAGCTCTACCATTCCCAAAAAACTTTCATAAAACTCTTTGCTGTCACACATAAAGTATTCATAGAATTAAAAATCACTTTTTTCCTTTTCTTTACCAGGAATGTTGGATCCCCCCATGAACAACACTGCACAAGGTTCATAGCGCTGGCTGATGTGGGGAACACTGGCAAAGATAAATGGATCTACGCTCTGAGCATTGAGCCAATTGACATGATGCTGAAGAAAGACTTGCTTACAGCAACAACCGATTCAACAAACTGCCCATTTAAGGAGCAATGCTTTTCCCAAAACTTGTCAGCTGACAGACCAGAGCAATTTTTCTACAATATGAATTCCTCACAAGATGATGGCTACCAGCGCAAAAAGCGGAAATATGATGATAGTTTTGACAAGAAACGACCAAAAATTAATTTTGATCAATGTAAGTTTTTTTTCCACCTTTGCCAAGTAATCAGGTGAAACTTCCCAACTATAGAACCTTCTATGCTAGTATTTACAGTAAGGCTTCAATTTATTAGATTTCACAGGACTGACAAAATTGATCCGTTAAATCACAGAATCCGTTAATTCAAATAGCTTGAAGCCCTTGAAGGGACCAAAAGATCAATCCTATAAATTGCAGAATCTTAAAATCAAGATCCTATAAATAGAGGTCTTTCTGCAGCTACCTCTGTGTCCAGTCAAACTCCCCATACACAGATAGGGAGCAAATACATTGGCAGGGTTCCTGTGGCTTTGGGTCTCCACATAAAGTGGTAACCCTCCTAATGTATTTGCCTTCTGTCTGCCCATGAAGGGTTTATCTAATCCTAGGTATAAAGGTTGCCTTTTGTCATAATGGCAATCTCTTTCATTACGATCTCAACTTGGAGAGCATTTTTTGAGCTCAGGAGTTTGTTTCAGAAAAAACAAGTGGTACCATCAAGTTTCTGGCAAAATTATATGCCAAGAAAAGTACTTGCAAATCTCTGGGCCATCTTTTTTCTCGCTTGTCCATATAGTTTATTACGTTTCTACAAGATTTGAGCCTAAATCTGTAGCATTTGTGCATTGCAAATCTTTTTATCATCTGGTTTTTTGTCCTGCAGCAAAATGTTGGTTTTGTCTGTCTAGTCCAGATGTAGAAAAACATTTGATCATCAGCATCGGTGAAGAGGTAAGAAAGTTTTCATCATTTTAAGTCCATACATTTTACTTTAAAATTCATACCAACCTTAAATTAATATTCTGTTACATATGTTTAGGGTTGAATGGATTTTAAACTTTACTCTTTTTACCCAAATTTAGTTTAATTTGATTTTTTTCCCCTCAAAATGTTTGTAGAACACTTATCTATGCTTAGGAAACAGTAACTCAATTTTGAGCACATATTTGAAGATGACAGTCCCCACTCCCCAAGTAACCCTGAAGAGGGCCTCATCCATAATTTATCAGTATTTCAAAAACAGAAAGTGTCTGATAAAATTGAAATCTATGATTGATAAATGAAATAATCAATTTTAAGGATCAATAAAAATAAATCTCCGGGAAGAAATGTCTCATTTTTTGTGCTAAGCCAGGTTTTTTTAGAGTTTTGTCTGTTTTCCCCCTAATTTTTTTCATCACAAAATTTACCTCAGTTATTATGTTTAAGTTGACAAACAGAAACGTTTCTGATGTGAATGCTATCTTATTGTAGAAAATTAATTATTATTCACTGTCAGATTATTTGCAGTTGAAATTATTTTTAGCCATTCATAAGTCACACGAAACAGATTCAGGTTAGAAATTACATCAGAAACGCCCGCCAAAATAATGGCAGACCAAAGACTTATTATCCAGTTGCTCAACCTAGTTACTTAATATAGCTTCCTTTGTCATAGATTTTCTCTAAAAACACAACCTGAAATATGTTGTCAGTTCGTAATTTTATCCAAAGTCATTTATTGTCTCTATTTTTCATCTCTTTTTTTTTATTTTTCTTCTATTTCAGGTGTATTTAGCTTTAGCCAAAGGTGGTTTGACACCAGATCATGCTCTCCTGCTTCCCGTTGCTCATCATCAGTCAACAAGTGACATGCCTGCGTCCATTCAAAAAGAGCTCAATCAGTATCCTTTGATACCTCGTATTGTTTTAGTCTTAAGCATGGGTTCACCAGTAATATGAAGTCATGGAGTCATGATATAAAGTACAGTATATCTAATAAGTGTCTTGTGAAAAAAAAAATCCTTGTTTTTGAAGTATTTCAGAGAATTTTATGGGAGGATAAAATTTTCTGTACTTCATGTTACAATTACAATCAACGTGTTACATCACTCTACTTATATTTTGATAATTTATGAAGACTTACAAACCTTTGTTTTTGACAAATTATTTTTCTCCAGAATTATTTTTCTACCTCTCTTTAGTTTGAACCTTAACACCTGTTCATATTTAAACAAGCTTTGACCAAAATGTATGAAGGCCAAAACAAAGTTCCTGTATTTTTTGAGCGGAATTACAAAACTTCTCACCTCCAAGTTCAAGTGATTCCAGTCCCCTCAAAATTTGAAGACAGGTTGGAGAATATTATTCAGGTATGATCAGTAAAATATATTATTTGCATTTATTAGACAAAATCAGATCTCTTTTCAAAAGATGATGGTTGCTAAACATTTTTAATGACAAAGTGTATGCCACTTAGGAATGTTTTGCAAACGCTCTTTAGTTCTGAACATATTTACTAGATTTAAAGAACTCCGTGAGGGGAGATAAATTGATCACAATCAGTGAACTCAAAACTGAAATGGGAAGATCCAGGCATCAAACTTTAAAAAAGTAAACTCCAAGTTCACCCACTTTAATACAACACTAAAAACTAACTAAAAACGACAATACGATCACAACATTAATGCCATTGAAGTGAGTGAACTCAAAGTTTTTTTTAAAAAAATTTATGCTTGAGTACCTAGCGCGCCGTAAAAGCGGCTTATACATACATACATATGCCTGAGTCTTCCCATTTTAGAGAACTTTAATTCTATTCAACATTTGGCTCTCTATTCTCAATTAGAAATCTCATGTCCGTACATCAAATAGGTGAAGTACGTAGGTCACGATCTGATTATCTGAAAATGTGATTAAAACTAAAAAGGTAAATTTGTTCTGTATTCCAGGATAACGCTGAATCTCTTGGATTCACTTTAGACGAGTTACCTCCTCATGCTGAAATGAGACAAGTGGCACCTCCAGGTACCCCTTACTTTCTCCTAGAATTGCCATCCGAAGCTCGATTGTACCACCGCATCAAGAAAAATTTTCCAATCCAGTTTGGGAGGTAAACAGTGTTGACTTTGTGTTCATTTCCTCCTTGTAATCGTTAGCTATCTTTCGTATCAATCTTGAAAAATTGTTTGTTTTGGACTTCCATCAATCTAAACAATGCAATGATCAAGCTGAATGCGGACTGAAGTTCTGCCACAGCCATCAGCTATATTATTTTTCAATACATATTAGCCTTGAGAATTGTTATTTTCTTTTCTGGGATTTGTTTATTTGTCATTCCTGATTGATTCCTTGCATTTTGATTATTCCCTCAATCTTTTTTTCTCTTAATAGTTTTCCTTGATTGGAAGATAATAATGTATATAACCTCTTGCACTTTCATAATATTAATTTTTATCTGTTAACTACCATGATTTTTCTTTGTGTGTGTGCGTTTTCACTAATGCCCCAGGTCTATCGGCCGTTACGATTCTTGTAACAATCAGGATGAAAAATCTGGAAATAATTGGTATCTAATCATTCACTTAAAGCCATGCAATTCCTATTAATGTAGATTCTAAATGCTGTGCATTATTCTCTCTCAAATTCAGAGGTTGTTTAAGTTTTTCCTAACCTACAACTGTAAAAGAAATTTAATCAACTTATCAGGTGATGTGTATTTATGTTTCAGGGAAGCTATAGCTTCTGAGATCTTTGATGCTCCTGAAAAAGCTGACTGGAAACAGTGCGTTGTATCAAAAGAAGAAGAGATCGAATACGTGAAGAAATTCAGACAACTATTTGAACCTTTTGACTTTACTCTAACGCAATGAAAATTTGCAACAAAGTCAGCATTAGGTTTCTTAAACTCACAGGCCTTTGCACCACCACTTTGAGTGTCCTCACAACTGCTTTTTAAAAAATAATTGGTTTTAAACTGAATCAGCCTTTACGATATTTTCAGCAAAGAAAATATGACATGAGATGAAATTAAGCATTGTAAAATGTAGGTAAGCCATATGATTGGTCAGATATATTTCAAAACGAATATCGACGGTGTAAGTCGGCAATCACATAATTTGTTTGCGGTGTCTGAAAATCTCCGCCTCTATTATGTTTTTTTAAAGGAGAACAAATCGACATCATTCCTTGTAGTTTCTGTAGAATTTTCTTGGCACAGAGAAGAAAAATCACGGCAGTTTTAAAGAGTAGTTTTTCATTTAAAATATAAAGTATGACAGGAAGTCTACTACGTTACTAACCGAGTTATGTGATTGCCGACTCACACCGTTGATATATTTCAAAAGTACCTTATAATTAATTAATTTATATTTTAAGAATGAATCAAGTTTTAAATTTGTATTTTCAGTAAACTTCACTTTGAACGTAAATTTACTAATGTGAAAAGAATTACACCTGCGATTCCCGTATCTTTATTTCTCTAGAAGTTTGACCAAGCAGTAAGGCTTAGTAATTATTGTTTACAAACACAAGAGCCACATTTAATGTTTTTTTTTTTTTTTTTTTGTTTGTTTGTTTTTTTTTTAATCGAGATCCCAGTCTAATTTAATCCAATTCATGCATGTTAGACATTTAAAATTTTACATATCCTTCGGGATGTAGCCGTTTTTAACTTTTTCGACAGAGAACTTTTTATGCTTGTAAGCAATACAGAATCAACATATATTTGGAAATTACAGAAGTCAAATTCTTTGCATTCATTAGAAATTTCTCAGTTGGCATGTTAAGATGATTCAGGGATAAAGATGCAAGCATCCTACCGTCAGATAATTTCGTTTGTGAGCCGTTTAGTGCGTTATTAAACGTTATAAATAGAGCCGTCCAAAATATAAGGAGATCGAAAGTTTAATTATGTGTTTGTTATTTCAACACTTTTTGCCCCCTCTTTTCATTACCCTCATCCAGTTTGTAATACTCAAAGTACCTGAAATGAAATGTGATAGAGTCCGGCGTAATGGACTCCAGGTGAATGCTCATAATTTCTAGCACAAAACTCAAACAACCCAAGTGAAAATTATTGATGCTGATAGCTTTTTATTATTCCCTTGAGCTCTGGGTCAAACTTCATGTTATGACTTGTGTTAAGTGCTCTCTCATTTATAAGCACACTAGGCGTGGTAGAGTTTTCACACCCTAAACATAGCAGTAACAGTATATTGAAACATAAGGTGGCACATTGTGACCACAAGCTTGACAGCTCTCTGATTTCAATATGTGATAGAATCAGGCTAAATGAAACTTCAGAATACAGATGAAGAATAAGATGAGTAGAGCATAGCTTGGAGGGATCAATTCTACATAATTTGATGCAAAAAACATTCAAGAATTATAAAAACAGACTCCTCAAGAGCATTTCAAGGTTCAAGAACAAGAACTTGTGCACAGGCAAAGGAAACGGTTAAAATTTAAAAACTATTTCATTGAGTAAAGAGTGCTGTAGCATCAATACAAAAGAACTTCTGATGATAGTACATCAAACGTTCACCACATTCGAATCCAATAAAATCCTAAAAACTAAACAAAAATCAATCATATTCCATGCGACTGCCTTTCTCATCTAAGCAAACAGCTGTTGCGGCTCAGGGCTACCAAAATAGAGCCGTTGAAGGCCTTAGACATGGTTCATTTCAAACAATCAATGCTCATTTCTTTTTAATACTTAAAAATTCATGATTGCTCACTGGAAAGTAGAATACTGCCGAAAATGTAAAGTGTAGGTATTGAAAATGTAACAGAGAAAAAAGTGAATGAACTCCTCAGTTAGAGAATTTCTGTCTAAGAAATAAATAAGAGCTGTAAGTGGAGTTTTTGAGACCAAGAGGGATGAATCACAAGAACTTTTGTTCCGCACCTCTGCTTTACAACTAAGCCCTGCATATACAAGAATACGTATATGGTTAGCAATCAAGAAGTTAGTGTCATGCACTAATCCTAAGGTCGCATTCATAAAAGGCACTATTGAAAGACACCTAAATAATGACTTACAGATGCGGTTCTTCAACAGGAACCTTAAAGAATGAATGAAAATATCGAGTGATTAATTGCAATTTAACGAAATATTAGTGCACTAAAATTATTTAAATGCAAATAGTTTTCCTAATTCTTACATAAAATTTGGAATCGTTTGAATAATGTTCAATGAAGCTTTTAAGTAATTCCTGCCCAATCTTGAAATTCCCGCCTCTCATTCTGTATCCGGTTCGGGGCTTTCCATTCCGTTTCGTGAAATAACTAAACTGGCAACGAACTAAGGTCTTTGATTGGGCAGCGACTACATCATCATAAATAAAACAACAACAACAGTATTTACTGACCATGTGTCTTTTCGCTGTTTATTTTCTTGACTGAACAGTCTGAACATGAACAAATTGAAGAAATCGAAGATCTTTGTGCTCATTATTTTTAGTTATCATTATTTTTAATTATTATCCTCTCATCATCAGCCATTTCTGCTGTGAGTTTTTTTTATTTTAAAATTTGTTGCCTGTGAAAACCAGTTGACTCCTCCGAGTTTCCTCATTCCTTCCTCCCGAGATCTCAGGTATTTATTATGTCCATTTTGCAGCAGAAAGTTTCATGTTCTTAAAGTACCCATGAAACGGAATATAAAATGTATTTGCATTGATAGCATCCCTCTTTCAGTCACAATCTTTATCTGTCGGCAGGTTAGTAAACACAACAGTGACCCAGCGGGCCTATTATTGAAAGTTTGAAGCAGCCCGATAAGACATCGAATTGCGATATATTGCATGGTTACGATAAGTAGGGCTATGTCTTGTCGTGTCGAGCTGACATAGTTTCAATTATCGGGCCTCAGGCGAAATTCAAGTAGTCTGTCTTGACATCCCAAGACAGAGGGGTTACAAAGTTCTTTGAGAATTGAAACTTGTGATATTTTCTCATGATGATATCAAGAAAAGGGATGGTCACACTTAAGGATCCGTCAATGTATACGAATGCGGCAACCTTCTCTCCTTCTAGCATTGGGCTGAAGAGACCATAAGGGGTATGTATCGAAACCCAATCAAGGACCACACTATAAAACCAAATTCATTCCAAAAATTTCAAGCATAATAGAGTCCTTGCCGAATGAATTTACGCATTTCTAGACTGTAACAGAAGATTGTCTGACATTACTTTTACATGTTAAGTAATTGCAAGGAGCAAGTTGGCGGATCTTCTGTCGCAGTCTAAAAGTACGTACCTAACTTATTTGGCGCGGGACTATCATGTCGTGTAAGTACATGGGTAGGAAGGCGGATTTGTAAATGACCTGAGGCCGACTTTGGTAGTCAAAATCTGCTATTGAGTCTGTGCATAATCTGTACGCTTTTCTATTTTAATTTAGGTGGTATCTTAGAAGTACTTCAGATTATGATATTTATTATGAATTTATCTCGATTAATCTGTTTCAGGTGGCCCACTTCCATTTGAGCTTACATAAGGTTTCACAGACCACATAACCATGAAGACCAAGAAACTGAAGCAAATTGGCAACTACAAGTACAAAAAACATGAGAAGAAAAAATTTGGGGCCCACAGTAAGAAAAAAGCGAACTACAGAGCTGAGAAGCTAGAAATGAAGCAACTGAAGAAGAAATTAGATAAAAAGGACCAAAAAAAGAAGGGGAAAGAATCCGCTGACAAACCCAAAGTGGAGTTGCCGGAATTGAGTGGTAAAAAATTAAAAAACTACAAAATTGCGCAGAAGAAGAAAGCCAAGAAAGAAAAGGAAAAAATGAAGAAAATTGAGAAACGTGAAGATGCAGTTTTAAATGCCAAAGACCATGTAGAGTTTGGTGAAGTTGTCCATGGACCTCCAGAGTTGACAAGCAGACCCCGAGGAATGGAAGCGCCTGTGGTTAGTTCTGTTACCTTTTCCAAAACCACCATTTATTTCGATGTTTTATATTTATGTATGCATCTATTTCAAAGTAAGCCAGTGGGTGTGGCCAGAACTTTTCCATGGAGTACAGGTCTGGATGAAAAAATTCCTGAAAACTTGAAAAATTATGTTTTTAGGGTAAATTTTTCTGTAATTTTTTCTGTTAAGGAGGTCCAACTCCCTCAACTCTCTCACTGGCTACCCCACTGATGCAAGTTACCAGCCCTTATAAATGCCTACTTGCCCACTAGTATTTAAAACCACATCTTCAAGGCTGGATTTTGTCTATTTAGACTAGGATTTTGCTAAAAATAGGCTTCTTTTGCCGTAATTTGTCCAACTATGGTTTTTTGTCAAATTTCTAGCATTCCAACTTTTGAATTTCATGTTTTAGACGTTTTATTCAATTAAGTTGGTTCATTTTTCAGAATTTCACCATTAATAGTACAGCAGTTCATGGGCATATTTTTGTGCCCCTTGAATTGAACTGTAGGTGGAACACAATCTCTTACAGCAATTGTTTTTAAAACGGATGTAAGCCCTCCTATGGTTGGTGCATTTTTAAAAAAGAAACCAAGAAAAAATTGTCATTTTCTCTCTTTCACACAGATCTTTTTGAATTTGAAGTTAAAAGGGGCCAGTTTTTCTACTCTACCATCAATAATGCGACAATTTGGCTTTGAGGCAGTCTCTAACATCTTCTTGGTAAAAAGAAATAAACCTCTCTTGTCGCTTTTTGGATCCCACGTATTTTGTGGTATTTATTTACCCTTTAATTTTTCTTTTTTTTATTTTCCTTCCCTTTATTTTAAACCTTTGTGATTCTTTGAGCAAAGAGAGATTTGATATGACCTAAAGATTCATCTAATTACGGTACTGTAATTGTGAAATAAGTAGATACTGATCTTTTTTCGTGTAATCACCTTGTAATATAATAATTCTAATGTCTAATTGACGTATTTACATCCTTCATTCAGAATGATCAAAGGAATGGTTTGCTTCTGCTAGAAAAATTTCAAACTTCAATGGACAAACGGAAATGTACCAATGCATCTTCCTCTTCAGTGTTTGGTAAACGTCAAAAACTGAGCAAAGAAAGACTGAAAGAATTAGAAGATGAAAGGAATAGGGTCATCAATTCGTATCGAAGTATGAAATCCAAAAGAAAACCAGGTAAGAAATTAAGCTGATATTTTATTTCCTATGAGTATTATTTGTAGTGTCTGGAAAATTCATTGCGGCTGTTTCCCTACTGAATAATTCAGTTTGGGTGTGAACCAATTAGAGGCTAAGTTTGTGAAAAGAGAGATGGGAAAAATTATGCTTATGCAAGGAAGCCATGTATATTCCCTAAAGAAGGCAATTGGACCAACATTCATTCAAAAGTGGGTCAAGTAGTAGTGGAATGATTTTAAGTGCCGTGCTATTGCCTACACTAGAGAAAATCAGATAGTAAAGTTCCCTGGACACTGCACCTATGTTCTTCAGTGTAACACAAGGAGATTATGTGGATGTATTCATTCTGGAAGGAACTATGTGCATAGAGTTTGCGACCAACATAGTTCCTTTTAGCATAAATACATCCATTTGATAACAAAGATCTGTCAATTTCTTGTGGGACCTATGCCCATTACGTAACAGCGGAAATACAATTGTTCTGTAAAATTTGATAACTGATCAATCCAACCATCCTATTTTGTATTAAAATTGACACGGCTTGTTTGCATCTGATGTTAAAAACTCCCTTTGAAGAACCTCATATTCCAATTTTTGTCCGCGTTTCATTTGAGGTAGAAGCAATTTCCAATATCCTGTTCATCTGCAATCAGCATCGCCATATTGCGCAGGAAACCAACAGAACCATTTTTAAATTATTATACTGCAAATTAGTATCTGTAAGCATCAATCCATCAAAATTCATGGGCTTTTTTCTTTTCATGAAATGCATCCAGTGAGAGAACTCCATTAATAAATTTTACCTTGTGATTCCAGAAACAAACATTAGAGATGGCCCCTCAGAAAAAAAATACAAGTTGCATAGTGACTTTGGACCCGCTGATGATGTCTAGGTTTGTTTATTGTACTATAATTTTAATTCATGTTATTTTTTCTGAAGAGCGAGTTATATTTTGTGCACATGCTTGGGTGATGTGCGTGTGAAGTATGTGATAATATATATCTAATAGCTGCTCTCCTACTCTTTGGGGCTGAGTGACTGTCCCTAATTACATTTAGTATTTTTTCTGGTTCTTTTATCTCTGTTTTGCCTTTTCAGGCATCGCAAGGCTTCCCTTCAAAATTATATCCATTTTAAACTATGCAGGAATTTTAGTTGAAGTTTATTTTTTCATAAGAAATCTAATAAGTCACAAGGAATGTATTTTGTTGTTTTACCTCTGTAAATTTAGAGTCAAATGTAAGATAGAATCACATATTTTGGAAAAACTTTAAGATTATAGCAACTTGAACCTTGCAGTTATCTGTAAGGAGCTAGGGAGGTATAGTTTACTGGTGTAAACATGGTGTTTGTTTCATCGTGATTTATAACTCCTCAAGATTCGAGTGCAGTCTATTGATCAGCAAGCAAATTTTTCGTTCACAAGTGGCTCTGAACTGTTCTCTAAATCATTGAAATAGGAGTTTTCTAGTAATTTGTCTCTCATGTGAGTAACAATCCACTATTTTTTCATCTTGAAATTTTTGGAATTGAAGCAATTTTTGGCATAAAGATGTCACTGAATATTTTGAAAAAAGCAAAACTGATTACATTCTGTCATTTTGTATAAGAACTCCTAATTTTCCACACTTGAAATCGTTAACTACATTTTAATTTTCGTCATGAAAACCAGATTCTCTGTAAGCCATCTTCTTCTGAAACAAATTATCAAACATAAATTTTTAGTTGGTAATGACTTTTTCCATTCTACATCTTTGTGTTAATAAGTTCATTACTCGTGGGTATCCTTTTTTCCAAATTTTGGTCGTTGTTTTTACCTGTCTGTTCACCCTCTTACCACCCATCATTTTGTTTTAATTGAAAGTCAGGAATGTTAACTCTCTTCAGGTTTGCTAGGTTCCTTCAAAACTGGCTGTACCCTTTTTGTGGGTATATATCGAGGTACAAAGATTTATTGGAAAAGATGTGTGTGACCTTTGAAAAGTGGTAGTTTCTGAAGTAAAATGAAGTATTTTGAGATACTACAATTTTTCTGAATTTTACAGAACCTATTAATTCATATCCACAAGTTCCCTCCCCTCGGTCACTTAGGAGTCGCTCTAGATGTACAATTTGCAAAATATTGAGGAAATGTTTGAGAAAGTTAGTCCTATTTTTTTAAAATATTTCTCGCTAAAGTTTAAGGAAAGTGTAATGTTGGAATAAGTATGGGTATATTTTTAGTTTCAACTGTTAGTAAGTTTTACCTTTGGTTGATCCTAAAACTTTAATTCTTAATTTGTAATATTATTCTGGAGATGCAGTTGGCAGATGGTTTTTCTTCAAGAGTAATGAAGGAGAGAGAAATATAAGTATGAAGGGTCTTGTTTATTTCATTCATTTTTATCTGAAAATTATTTACTTAGGTCTGAAAATATATCTTCTCACTGTTTCAAATGGAAAAAGGTCCAAGTCCCTTCATTTAGTAAACTAGTACTTCTTCAGGTAGTCTTTCCTCTTTGAAAAAATTAACTCATTGGAATTAAATTCATCTTTGACAGATTTTTAGTGCTGTTAGAATCTTATAATCAAAATCTCCCTCAGTTGTGAGATTTTTCGTTTGTGGATACAGCAACCCATTTTGGCCTGTCCACAATGACCATAAACTCATATTTATTAAACTGATGTGACTACACTCCTCCCAGCCTTATATTTTTCCTTCCGAGTCTTTTAAGCGCCTCTGAGTTCATTTGTAAATAAGAGTTACAATTAGGGACCTAAAGTAGATATGGCTTTGGTTTTTCAACCACTTGTGGAATCAAATTAAGCTTTTCAGATTCAGTAAAAATAAATAATAAATCGACACATCAAATAATCTGGCTCAAACATTACAGACCTGAATGAGATCTGATAAAAAAATGAAGATACCTGTGTCATTATGAGTCAGATTCAAGAAATTTAGTTACCTTACTGATTATTGTCTATGTAATTGTAGTCAGATATTCTTTGCAGGAGGATCTTGATGAACTGTTCAGGACAAGCATTTTTAGTTTTGTCTTCGGTCATTTGTGATTAGGATTGTTTCAGACAGTTTTATCTTGTGGCAGGGAAATTCTTTAAGTGAGTTCTCCTCCAAGGCAGAATATCTCTGTTTTCACAGGAAGTAACTTTTTTGCCACATGCCAATTGAACCGTGTTCAATAAATTGATTAGTACCGTGCTGCTACAGATACATGCACATCTATTGACCAGCTGTGACCATAAATTTATGTTCAAGCAATTGTTCCAATAAAAACGGAAGAAGAAGAAAAAAATTTAATTGTATATTTTTTTACTGGTTTTTTCTCCTTCTTCATCGCTCTGTTTTCAACTATACTGTGAATTCAGGCGAAGTAATACAAATCTATCCTGTTTGCTGCCACTACAGTTATAATTCCAAACCCACCTCATATACATATTATTCAAATGTTTAATCTTTTACTGTCATACATTTATTGAGCGTCCACTCGGTCAAATATTATCACTGTTTCCAACAAAATTGCCTTTCCTTCATGCTATATTTTAAAAAATTTTGCAACACATTCTGTCATCATGAAAAAATATATCTGCTTTTCACAATAGTTATGTTATACTACAAAGAGTTTGCAGTGGAAATATACAAGCTGTAATGTGTCCTCTGCTCGAAAATTTTCCTCCAGAAGAAAATTTTTAAGTGAAAAAAATAAAAAAATAAAAAAAACTCTGAAAAACCTGAATAACTGGCAATGAATGCAAAGCAATCTAATTGCAGATCTATTGAGAGATGCAAACTCTTTATTGATAAACAGGTATTAGAAAAGTTGAACTGGTTTTTTTTCAAGAAGTAGGGTTCTCAAAGGACGTTTCAAATTATAGGTGAGTTATGATAGTGTGTGGAGGAAGAAGGAGTGGGTACAAAAAATAGAAATTTCAAAGAAAAATACAGCTCTGATGTAAATTTTATTGTAACTAGACGTTTGAAGTGAGTCTATGTTCACATAGCTCAACTGTCAAATGGGAAATTATAGCTACGTTTTTGAACAAATCAAAATATTCTCTAGCATTTGTCTAACGCAATCTAACGACAGTAATAAAATTCCTCGGCACCTTTTCTGTAGATCATCTTGTCAAATGTGCGGACTGGAAGTTGTATGTTCTTGCATTCGAAGTGGATTTCAGGCGCACAATGAATCTGGTCGGTATGCAGTGGGATCTGTTTAAATATGGTTTAGTTTCTGGATCTGAAGAATGGAAGTTAATCTCCATATCGATGGACTTGGATATTGGTTTTAAATTCGGATTCCTCAAGGTTGATCACCTAGAAACTATTCTTTTTTAGAATCTTCCAATTCGGCGTCTCATCGCATGTTTTTAAAGGGGGGCTCTGACCCTTCCTCCCCTTATTAAGGGGCAGTAACCGTGGGGGACTTGTTGGGGGTCGTGTCAACGAGGTGTCCTCTGTTGGTGCTTTTAAAGGGCCAAATGTGGCCATTTAGGTGGTAAGGTTTTTTGAACTCCGCTCACTTGGAAGGAAGGGGGAAGGGTCCCGAAATTGACCATAGACGTACCTAGGTCTGGGTACCCATGCTTGGGAAGGAGGGGGGTTAGGGAGCACCTTCAGGAAATTTTTGAAATTTTTAAATCTACATATTTGGGCGCATTTTGAGGTTCCCGTGACTCAGATTTTCCATCAAATCTGCAGAATAACTACGTTTTTTTTTTTTTTACTTACAGCGAAGAATACTTTCGAATTGCTGCATTCAATTGAGCCCGAAATTTTTTGAAATTTTTAAGCTATTTGGACACATTTTGAGGCTTTCGACGTAAAAATTTCAGAAAATACTAATCAGATAAACACTGTGTTTGCATTTAAGATTCTGCATTAAGAATGATAATCAGCCTCGACGAAGGCTTTCTCCCCACCATCCAGAATTTCTGGGGGAGGGGGCCAGATGTCACTTTTTTCGATTTTAGGGGGGGGGCCTGTACCACGGGGCTTCATACGCCCATGAGAGGTTCCTACTTCCCCTTTTTTTAGTCCTATCATCAAAAAATAATTATACGACAGTCGAACGCCTTCAAAACAATCTATTGAAACCATGTGAGTGTGCTTGTTCAACAGTTATGTTGTTGAACGTTTTGAACGTGAGAAGCATCTCGAATCCTCTCAATTTGACAATACTTAAGTGTTATTTCTTCATTTCAATTTCGGGTTCTTCTCATCCTATGGGCGCACAAACAAACATGCTAACACAGTGAGCTGGGATTATCGTCAATTATATCAGTGGGGTAATTAACGACGGCGATGCCGTTTCGGAAGGAAAACTGTAGCGTAATATTTTCGTGACGCTCAAGAGATTCCCTCGAAACACGGGCGGCCGAAGAGGTACCAGTATCGTGTCATAAAATTATACCAGCGTGGGCACGGTAAGCGAGGCCGGAAAGAGTTCGGGGAAGAAATGGATCCTGCTGGAAAGAAAGCTGGAAACCCCAGGGAAAGCGACCAAAATTACTACAAAGTCAGGGTAGGGGACCAAAATTACTAAAAAGTTAGGGAAAAATTGCATCACGGAAATCGCGAATCTTAACGTGCAGTATCATATCATTTCAGCTTTTCTCTTCCCTGGTAAAAATTGGCAGTAGAATCTGTGTTCCAAAATACCATAGACCTACAGCCGGCTGTAAGATTTCCAATAGCTTCTATAGCCGGCAACACAATATAGCCTTTTATAGCCGATGGTGATTAAGCAATAGTCTGGCTATAAAGTGAGTGCTAAACGTAACTAATCACGGATACCAGGACTTAGTGAGTTTTTGGACCACCGCTCTCTTTTTAAGCCGTATTATCTTGATTTATTTTGCGAGGAAAACTCCGTACTTTTGAAGGATGCCTGCCATTCCTAATATTTTGGAGCGCCTTCAATTTCGTATGATACTGTGCAATACCTCTGGTGTGAAATAGTTGCTTCAAGCGCCGTGGTACGCTGCGGCGCGGCGCGGGCAGAGCAAAACGCGCACTGGCGCCTACAAACCTAACGGAGATACTTCACGCATTGCGTAATGCGTGAAGTATCCCTGTTAGGTTTGTAGGCGCCAGTGCGCCGCCGCTCCGCTTTGTGTTAGGCTCGAATATTTGATCTCGTGGAGTCAGCGTTTCTCAACTCATGACTTTGAAATGTTTGCACAATCTGTATGGATTATTCTCATTTTAATGGATGAAAAAAAATATGTAGTAAAGGAAAATATAATGTGCGTTTTGTAAATATTAAGGTGATTCGGTACAACTTTAAGGATTTACAAAGCACACGAATTTCTACACAATTTCTTATAGCCTTTTATAGCCGATGGTGAAAAGCAACAGCCAGGCGATAAAATGTAAAACCCGGCGATAGGAACTATAGCCCGGCTGTATAATTTTTATCACTTCGTGTAGCCCGGCCGTATGATTTTTTCCACTTTCTACAGTCAGCTATATGATTTTCTATCGCCTACCTCAGTCGGCTATAAAAACTCCTATGGTATTTTGAAACGCAGCTCCTATCGCCAATTTTTACCAGGGTTTTTCGAATCAAATAATTTTAAAATTATGAACTAGGATGCGTATTTGGAGGCCTTCTTTCAACAAAAAAAATAGAGCATGTTCCGATAGAGTTGCTGAAACGTTGCGGTTGAGACGTCTCCTAAAATGTTTTCCTTAACTAATGTTAAAAACAGGAAAAAAATCAAGAATAAAAACGCGTAGTCTTAGTTTGGCTTTGGCGGCGCTATTAACGCTGCGAGAAAGGGTAACGTGGTCGAGCCAATGTCGCAGTGTGACGCGCCTTCAATTCCAGCTAGCGGCAATATGGACATCACCCGTGTTCAAATAGTTGTTTCGTGACGCCTTTCGTAAATGACGTTAAATATATATGACAGTATGCAAATAGGAACGTACCTATTTGTTTGTTTGTAAATAATAATAATAATAATAAATTCGCAATACATAGAAATCTAGCGTGCTGAAAAGATGGCGAAATCCTGAACGGTAATCCGCGGAACCGACTTGAACTGTCCGAAAAGTTATATCAAAGGTAAAGGTAAGGGTAAGGTAAGGTTAATATTAAATTGAGTCATTTCTACGATTACTAAGGCATTAATTTCTAAGGCTAAGGTTCCCTCGCCGAATTCAGTATGGCATAGTCACCTGCAATTTATAAGAACTCGGGGTGTTTTGTGGATCCTTGTATAGTTTCGCGTTTGATTGTTTAATTTGATAAGTACGCATCAGACACGGAATATTGAGAAACGTCGATTCGCATTCTCTTGCGTAATAGATACAAAATGTAAATTGGATTACGTTTTGCAATAAGGAACCACTATTTCTGACTCATTTTAGAAACAACGTACACGCCATTTGTTTCTCTATGCAGATATGTGCTTTTATGGAAGAGCCAGAGATAGTGGTATTCCTTATTACAAAATTCAATCCAAATAGTCTACCCCCCTCCCCCCTCCTTTTATTCTTTTCTCCTTATAAATTACGATAAAGTTGCCTTGATAAAAAAAATTCTTGTGGTATTATTTTGACCGATAGCGACGTTTCTCGTCGTAAAAATTTGGACGGATTTCACTCAAGAGTCAGTTTTTTTGAGTTGAAGAAACGTTGTTTTGTTATCCTTTGGTCAACTTAAACTGAACGATGGCAAAACAACGTTTCTTTGACTAAAGAAAAAACCAAACTTTGTCGGCAAGAAAATTTCTTTCAGTGTATGCAACTCCCAAATTTGTACTCCTCTAAATTTTGGAGTCTCGATGTCGAAAAAAATAAAATTCCATAAAAAAAAAAAAATTTAAAACGTCGCAATACCATTACATGATTTCGCACTCAAGCGATTGACACGAGACGTGACGCTTGCGTCGCCTCTGGACCACACGCCACAGATTAATGACCGATGATAGGAAAATCGCGGCGAGCTATCTTGTAGTGAGACTTGTGCAAATTGGTTTTAATTGTTGCGCTCCATTGCCGAGTGTCTTCCTAATCGAACCCCCAATTTTTTTAAAAGAGCTTAAGTGCCAAACACCCATAAGCAGTAAAAGTGAGTCGAATGGACGTAATTAAGGCTCCAGAGTTATTCGTCTGTAGGGTTTTTCTCCCAAAATGAGCGGTGCGATTGAGTCTCCCATTCGCAGCCTGGATATTTACGTAATTCAATCCATTGCGCGAAGGGCATGCCCCTGTTTATCACTGTCTCTGGATTTTCCAATTTTCCTTGGATTAAAAGTTACTTCTATACTCAGAAATTAATGCATGGATAAAGGGCCCTCAGATTAAAAAATGTTCACTCCTGTTACTAACTCCAAAAGGCGTACTCATTTAAAAACGTATTTCTGCCCCCCTCCTTCTCTCGAAAATCACTCTGAAAAATCAGTATCTCACTGGAAAAAAAAACACATTGGATCTAGAGTCCAGACTTTTGAAAGCATTGACAAGAAAAAATACTCTTGATTCAATCAGATTTAAGCTTAAATCAAAAGGAAATCCGTTCAAATTAAGAGGCTGGGTTCTTGATTCAAGCTTAAATCTGATTGAATCAAGAGTATTTTTTCTTGTCGATGCTTTCAAGAGGTTAGACTCTAGATCCAATGTGTTTTTTTTTTCCAGTGTAGCATGTGTTTCAGTGGCTTCCGAAAGTCATTTTCGTCGGCTAACTCAGCGATGGCACCTTGCACGGGTAGTTCCATGCTTTCCTGTGGAATTGAAAATGTGCTTCGGGGAGGGGGAGGGGGGAGTTTTAAGTACCAAAAAATCGATCCACCAGTGTCTTTCGCAAAAATTCATTAATGTATTTTATGAACTTTTTAAATGAAAAAATAGAAACTTGATCTATAATGAAAATGTTCACTCAGATACTTGAAAATACCCTATTCTCTTAAACTTTTCATCCCAAAATTTACTTGGATTCTAAGGTATCGACGAAATGTACTTGACGTGAGCATGAGCGCTTTTGTAATTTACCAAGGAGAGAATTTCTCCACAGAATTTGTAAATCAATCACCAGTTTTGGATTTTCAGTCATAAACTTTGAATTGAGTGCATAACCAAATCTGCTGAAATGTAATAAACTGATGTCCGTTGTTTGCTTCTTCACTAAACATGCGATCAGATAGTTGCATGTTCTTCAAGCAGGTTAAAAAAAATAGTTCTAGTGAAGAAATAAATTTAATTTTTATAAATGAACGTGTATTGTCTCTTACGGGTATGAAGATACTCATATTTACAAAACTAATGGATGCAGAGGAAGAATGAAAGAAGTGGGTTCCTCTCTCGATAAAATAGTAAGTAAAGTAGGTAGAGAAATCCAAGGAAAACCATGAAAAAGAACATTTTTTTGATCAAAAATTCACTCTCTCCCGTCAAAGATAGCTACATTCACCTTTTAGAGAGACAGTGGAAAGGGAGGGTATGGATTCGATCGAGAAATAAAAACTAGAATTGATCGACTCCGATTTGATCGACAGCCGTGTTACGATCGAGTTAGGTTTAGACCCACGTAAATCGATCAAATTTTGTGGATCGAAACACGTTTTTATTTTCAGTCGATCGAATCTGCACCGGTGTTTTAATAATTTGTCGATCGATTCGGTATCGATCGGTTCTCGTCGCACGATAATTGATTCACGTTCATATTTTTTGATCGACTCATGTCATTCGAATCCATGTAGCTTTCCACCTTTTACTTATTATTTTTCATTAATTTGCCACTCATTTGCACCTACTGAGAGGTCAGGATTCAATATCGGAAACAATACGATATGAGCGAGCTCATTTTGATACACTCGTGGGGGTTAAAGATACCCCCCCCCAAAAAAAAATAATAATAATAATTCGAATCCATACCCTCCGATGGAAAGTACGCTATTTCATCGCCCAAACGGTCCTGTTTAACGAATAAGAAGCTCCAAGCTCCAAGTATCGGCCGATTGTCGCGGAACTGCTCTTGTCTCTCTCCTTGTTCAAGTCTCCGTTCTCGGTCCTTGTTGGCGCTTTCTCAGCCAATAGGATCCGCCGCATTCCGGGGGGCAGGGAGAACTATCGGCCGATTGTTTCTTACGCGGGCCCCCTCTGCACGTCGACACTTTTCCTCCGTACATTGAATACGGCTTCATTAATCGTACGATGATACATTAGCGGCCGACATTTTCGTATTCTCCGTCACCCGCTCGAATATCGGCGGTTATCATCCGATAGTTTCGCCTCAGCCTTGCTCGTTCGTTGCCGCTTCTTGGGATCTCCTGATCACCCGCCACAGCCCTCGTTGGGTTCTGCTGAGTCGACGAAAAGGTATTTCAAACTTTCAGTCGTGTCTTCTCAACCCCCCCCCCTCCTCCTCGCTCGACTTCTTTATTTTTTGAAGAATCTAAAACTATGATATTACGAGCTTTCTGCAAGCAACTGAGTTTTTTAAGTGGCATTAAGAGAGGGGAAAAAATAAAAGAAGAAATAAAATTAATCTGTTGATCAATTTAGAGTAAAGCTAGACTCTAAGTACTGTCACTCCAAAAAAATTAGTCTTAAATTATAGTCTTTCAACATCAGTTTAACAATTGTCCAAGTCCAGTAGCCCCTTATGATTTTTCAAAATCTGTTTTTATTTAAACCTCAATAATGTTGCTCAACATGTTCGTGATTTGAGTTGTTCATCTTCAAACAACAAAAATTGTGAAAGTAACAATTCTTTTTGTTAAGTTGTTTTGAGTAACCGCACAACTTTAAACTTATATCGTAAATCTTTGTTTTATTTTTATGTAAAGTTGAAGACATTGTTAGTTTGTATAATAAACCCGTAAGAATTCGAAAAAAGCCATGCGGCCGGTTTCCTCGTCCTTAAGAAAGTGTCCAAATGGAATCATGAAAAAAATTAGGGGAGAAATATTAGAAGATAATCTGAAAAAATAATAGAAAATAATCTGAAAAATAATAGCAGAAAATCTGAAAAAATGATAGAAGTACATCTGAAGAAATGTCTCTTTTTAATTCCTTGTAAAAGAGTAGTTTTAAAAAAAATGTTATGACTGTACCTTCTTACTATTATAATCCAATGGAGAATTTTTACATAAAAATTGCATTTCTTCATCTGGAAGTAATCTTTGAGCTGAGTTCGCAGTATTTTTCATAATTTTTTTCTGAAATGGGAAATAGTAGAAACATAGATTTAAAAGTGAGAAAATGTTGCTACCTTGTGATGTCGTTCGGCGGCATTTCCCATTTAAACACATGTATTTAATCAAATTAGGTTATTTTTGCATATTTCCTCCAATAATTGTTCATTTTAGAAACTAAAAAGATCCTCCTGCTCAGTACTCTTATAGCAGTTTCATTTTAAACGTGAAATTCACAAAATTTCAGAAACCTGCAATTTCATGAATTTTTTTCTGAGGAGCTGTTTTATTGCAAATTAAATAGTTTAGTTTTTAGATTTCATGGAAAGAACGTGTATATCTCAGTGTTTGATCTTGTGCTGAAAGACTTTTCGAACTAAAACTTTTACCTCTTATCACTAATACAGATACGCAGGTTCTTTGAAATCCATTTGCAGGTATCTCATTACCTTTATTATTTGTGGGTTCTCAACTGATAAAATATCTCTCTTCACTATACCGCCAAAGTGGGTGAAGTGAAGTTGCAGAGAGTGTCTTTAAAAGAAGTGTCTCCACGCTTTGAAGAGGTTTGATTCAGAATCCCTCCGTAAAAAATATGTCTGATTGTGAGTCGAGTGATAACGACAAATTTGAATGTGTAGGTCTATTTGTATAACCATCCAAATGAAGGAGCGCGCAACCTTACTTAACTCGTTCTTTATACTTTTCGGCCTCATGCGTTCTGTTGCTTGCAAATCCACGAATTTTTTTTTTTCATGTTGGCTGCTCAAATTAGAATTGTAAATTTGTGGCCTACCCTTTGACTTGAAGGCACTCTTCGATCTTTGCTGCTCACGGCTCTTTTGAAGGCTGTACCTTCAGCGATTTTGGCAGTCAGTAACTCGTTTCCCCACCACGTATTTCATTCTGGGCGAATGGTTTTAACTTCCTAGCACTCGTTTCTACGAATTGAACCACGATCGGTTCCATTTTATGTATTCTCGCAAATGTCCTCGTGCTTTAAGTACGAAGCAAATCACAAGACTATCTCTCTTTACATGCGGTTCGTAAATTGATTTCTATCAGTTTTTCTTTGCATCTCCTTAGTAAATTGTGCAAAAATTGACCGCCTGAGGAGATTTTCTCACCAAGCATATCTTTTTCAGATTAAAGCGTCCAAATATACCATTAACGAGTTGTTAATGTGTTTTGATAAGTTTTTTTTTCTCTGCAGCACTTTTACAATTTCTTGAACCTTGACGTGTTGATCCGTTTTTTTCCGGGTGGGTCTTCTTTTCAAAACCACTCGTTTGTACAGCACCCTTTACCTTCACTGGCCGTTGATGATCGTGCAGCAGCATAAAAAGGACCATTTAAACGAATGTCGAGTGAAATGCATTAGCATAACTTTGGAAATAGATCTAGGCACGGGATTACAATTATTTGTCTCCGCGAAACATTTAGAATGCAGAGGAAAAATTTGGAAATAAAAATGAAAAAGTGTGTAGGCTTAAACATTTTGTGGTAATTTTTATCCGTAAGAAGATTCCGAAGAAAAAAATCAGAAGAATTCTAAGATGATACATGTATACGTACGCACCTACCTCTTTTTTAAAACTTCCAATTTTTTTCTTCTGGATTTCCAATGGAATTTGCACGAAAAAATGTATTGCTGCACCTGAGAGTGCTTAACGAGCTGCGTTCGGAGTATTTTTCATATTTTTTTTTTTTTTTTATTTTCTTTTTTTGGATATCGTAAATAGTAGGAAAACAGATTTTGAAGTTAGAAATTGCCTTCTGGTGTCATCAGGCGGCATTTCCCATTAGAACATACGTATTTAGCAAATTAGATCAATTGGTTAAATCTCCTCTAAAAATTATTCATTTTAGAAATCGAGGGTATTCTCATGCCCAGTTCGCTCCGTAGTTTCTTCTTAAACATGAAATCCACAAAATTCCAGACACCTGCTGATCCTCAATTATTTCCATAAGTATAAGTTATTATAATCCCTCTCTAAAATGTATTTTCAAAATTATGTTGTTGAATTTCACTCGAGATTCACGAAAACTGTTTCTGTGTTGAGTACCTCAAACCTGTGAGTCACCACGTAAACCGTACGGGGCCTCCTCAGGAAAGAGCTGCGGGCCGATTGTTGAAACTGATCGATAAGGCAATAGACAAAGACAAAGGGAGTACGGAGCAATAATATTGGTTGATATAGGTGGTCCATTATAGGCTAAGGGGTCTCTCGTGGGTTGCCGTAAGTTAGTCTATTACCTACCTCCTTTGTCCATTGCGACCACTCGCTTCCACCAATAGTATCCCTCCGTATCCCTTTTGTCTTCTTTGTCTATAGCTTTGTCTATCAGTTTCAACAATCTGCCCGCAGTATGGGGAACGACTATGGATAAAGCCATAAGATGATACCGAATTGAAGTTCGCGATCGACAGAATTTCAACCGAGCCGATTTCAAAGCGCGAGGCATCCATCGTCGGAGGAGCAAGCCGAACTGTCGATCGTCGATGATCGTTGCATCGCGCGTCTCGGCTCGGAAATCGTCGCCCACCCACCACCCCTCCTGCCTGCACCCGTCATAACATTTAACGATACTTTACTGACCGCTGCTCAGTCATTATCGGTACTCACGCACGGCATAGCGGCGTGCGGTGTTGAGGGCAATACGTAACTCGTTTTCGAAAATAAGTGCAGCTTATAAAATCTGGAAGCACCGTCGGAAAGAGGAATTACGTATAGTCAATGCCATTTAAATTTAGAGTATTCGAACGCGTGCGTAAGCTGGGGGCTTTCGATGTAAGTAATTATCGACAGCGGTCCATTTTTATGATCGTCAAAAGTTCCACTCGAAATTTGTTTTCTTCTTCCTTTTTTTAATTGAAGATCTGTACTTCAGAACTGTAAGACTCCCACGGGGATAAAGTGCGGGAAAAATTCGGTTTCAAATCCCTTCATTCCTTCGATCGACAGCGGTCAATTTTTATGAGCATTAAAAGTTTCATATGGACTCGTTTCCCCTCTTTTTTTTATTGAAGATTCACCTTAGGAACTTTTAAGATTCGACTTACGAGTGTAGGATACAGTCATTTCTGATGGAGGGATAAAGTGCGGGAAAAATTAGGTTTCAAATCCCTCCATTTCTTTCAGTTCTTGACGCGGGAAAAAGAGACTTGAAAAATCACGCCTCATCTGATTCTTGATTTCAAATGAAAGTTTTTTTCTCCCCTCATTGTAAAAATCGGAAAATACTTTAACAGCTGGCAGGTATCAGCGTATGTCTTTCCGCGAGTCTTTATATGCATGAAATGTTTACAACATGCCCAAAGCTCCAAGTCCTATGAATTTACCCTTAATCTCTCCTGACCATGTAAAACTTCTCTTATGCCTCCGAAAAATTAAATCAAATTTCCCTAAGCTTTCCTGAAAATTCCAATTTTTGATTTTACAGCCGAATTTCTCAAAACATTAGTAACCACTCTGGTATATGCTTATTATTTTCCATGTTCAGACCAGATAGCTTTTCTGCATAGTCGCAGTAGATAATCGTTGTTGGGCCATGTGATTTGCGCGCACCGAAAGGTGTTATTATTTTTGTACTTTAATTTCATTCACCGGTAATTTAAACGGTTCACTGTTCCACTAAGACATTCCAGGTTTTTTTTATGAATCTCTCGGTTTAATTTTAGGAATTTTATCATTTTTGTTCCATCTTAGGATAATATGGACTTAATTATAGCGCTTTTCTCGCATTCTCCGCCTTATTTTTCTGACAATACTAGTAGGTATAATGAGTCTCTTCTGCCTGTTGATCCAATGTTTTTTTACAAGGAACTGAAGAAATGAAATAAAACAAATTTTAATCGAAACTGAAGTTACTAAAATGTTTAAGCAGATAAAAATCAGAACACTTCACATCTATTTCGAAAGCCCTCAATTTTACCGCGAATATACGAAGTTCAGTGCGTCTATTGTGATTTTCCAGTTGCGGTTGATTTCTGGAATCATCTTCGGTTCCTGATACGTGAGTGTCGTCACCTCTCCATTCTATATTACGTATGTGAACATCAAAGAAAAAAATCCAACAAGCAGTTCTCTCATTTTGAAGGAAAAAGACCTCAACGTTTCTGGCTTACATTTCAATACATTTGCCTCTTCCTGTGTTTTCTACGCTCGAAAATTCAGGTATGGCCCGGTCGTTTTTTAGCACAATCTCAAGTTGATGAGCCGGAGTTTTTGCGTTTCTTAGATTGCAATCCCAGCAAGATTTAAAGGAACACAGATAAATTCTAGCCTCGCAATTCCTCCCGATTTTGTGACGTGCTGCAACAGTACTATTCCAGGAAAAATTTGGATTCATGGAATAAGTATTTAGCCCATGGTTATGAAATAGCTCACGGTTTTTTTTAATAAGATACATGTATTTACCACAACAGTCGTTAATCAGGAAGGTCTCTTGGTACAGGAACTTGGTGGAACGAGAGTTATTTTCTACCTCGTTACAATTTAAACAAAATAGGCATTTTCCCGCTGAAAGGAAACTGACTAAACCCAGCCAGCGGTATAACAAAATGTTGATTACTTGGATCAGTTGTACGGTTTTCATAACCGACCAAAAACACGGCAATCTGCAAAACTAGCAACTTTACTTTGAAGTAGGTACCGATTTTAATTCTAAAATCATCTCATCATACTGTATTTTGTAAAATCTTAAGAGTAGCGCGAAGCGCCTCTGGAAATTGAACTGCGAAGCGGTTACGAGGCGTAGCCCCCTAGTTTAAAAAGACGATTCACATTATACAACAGCTTTATCAGATTTGAATTGTTCTTATGAAGATTGTCTTTATCATTACCACCCTAATATTTTTCGTTGAACGTTTGGAATGAAAACAACGCGGTAACGATGACCTCACTGTCGATCCTATTTCGAATGCTCTCCAAAAATAGACGAATCGATAAAATTCGCATCCATTTGCATAATGTGTTAACGATTGTTATAGTGGTGCTGTATTTATCACAGTCAATATTTTCTATTGTACTCAATAGTACCTATTTTTATCTTCATTTTTTATTTCCAAGCCAAGATGAGACGGCATTAAAACCTAAGTAAAGGGGAGGAGGTACGCACTTTTTATAGCGTTATTTGGCGTCAGTATTTATAAAAAAAATCTTCAAAACTTTCCAATAATGTTATTTTTCTTTTCTTTTGTTACCTAGTTCATGTGTGCATTATTTTGCTGATCATCTTCATGTGTGCAAGCATTACCCTCGATTAAAAACTTTGCCACGACAAGTGCAATGTCTTATCCCTATCTGCTCGCCGCGCGCCGAGGGAAATTCACGAACAGGTCTTAGTCTCAAAAAAAGTAGCTTGTGATTTTTATGGATGTTATTTCCTCTAAAAATTTGAGGTTCACGTCTAATTAGTACTCAGAATGATGAAATATTCAGACGACGCGACCCTGTACATTTTTGTGATTATATATATAAACTTTTTTCGGAGGTCATAAAGAGTTCCTCAGCAAGCTTTTGAGAGATTCTCTACGAAAGTCTCTCAATTTGTATGGATAGTCTCAGTACCTCTCTCACCCCTCCGCGCCCTAAAGTTATTTCCGCTTGAAATGTTGGAAGATTCTTTTTTTTTAAATCAATTGATATAAAATACCCAGAAGTGACTAGAGTCTAGCTCCCATCCTTTATCACGCGGCACATTCGAATGTTAAATCTTAATCTAAATCGCTGTAATCCGAAATTTCGTCTACATGACAGGGATTAGTTTATCAGCGAACAATTTTAAATTTTTGAGTAGTAGAAAGTAGTCTCTCCTTGAACTCTTATCAAAATCCTCAATTAATATCTTCAGAGAATTTTAAGTACGCAATTCAATTTAGGTTTTCGTCGACACCACGCATCGATCTGAATCTTTGAAACGATTCAATGACATCGCCAACATGTGCAGTTATGGATTCGTCATCAAGTTGCTTTTTTTTTCCGATGCAAGATGAAAAGTGAAATGACCCTCGGTGAATACCTGACTGCATTACAGACTACACTGTCATTCTAACAAATTGACTGATTTATCAAAAAAGCACCCATATTCTACTTCGTGTAGAAACTTTTTGGCAGAGATCGGGCTGCTGTCAGCACCCGGTGCCAGAGTTTCTTGAGGAACGCTCAGCTAAAAGCATTCTTCTTCTCTTCCTAATTCATGAAGTAGAGATTTCAGATGGCAAACTGTAAATGAATCAAGGGCCAGAGTTCATCATAAAGATTCCAAAATCACGGATTGGGAACCAAGCCAATTAAGAGATTCTAGGCGCGGGGAAAATTTTCATTTTTTTTCCTGTAGCAAGGAATTTTTTTTTTTGAAGAAGGAGTGTCTTTTCCTAAGGAAATCCAGCATCTCTCCTTTCCTCTAAATGCTTCAAGATCACTTTCACCTCCGACCTGCCTCCCTAATTTGTATGAGAATCTTGGGTGTCTTTCTTTGGAATACATAGGAGCACCAACGCGTCTTATTTTTGAGAATCCCCTTTTAATCTGCAATGACTCTTTACTTTAAACCCATGAAAAAGAAAATTCGATAAAAATGTCGATAGAAGTACTCCGAAGCGACTGCGATTCGAAGAAGGAAGTGCGAGAATACACGCGAAAAATGAGCCCCTACTCATTGTACGTGGCAAAAATCAAGGAGGCAGTGTTTTGCGGCCAAAGCAAGAAGAAGATACATATCATTGATTACGAAAATTAGGGAATCTTGGGGGAAGAAGAAAAAAATAATTAAAAAAAAACCTTTAAATTTACTCCTTACGGCATTGTTTACACCCATAGAGTACATAGAGTCGTAATGTAAATAGGAGAGCTGGCGCCATGTTCTGCTCGGCGAGTTCCGAGCCCGGTGTGCGCCGAGTTCGGGTCACTTTTTCGATACATGTTCGATCCAAAATGGCGGCATGGAATACGTGGTGATTCCTATCTTCTTTGTTTACATCGGATGGCCGGGTACCCGTGTATCGCAAACAATCGATTATGTATCGAAAAAGTGACCCGGCGTCACACAGGAGTCTCGGAATTCGGGACCTGGAAAATGCTTAAAAGAGGCGCCAGCTCACCCACTTACACCACGACTCTATGTACTGCATGTTTACACCATACCCAAACTTCTACGACTTCGTTCGCGTTATTTTTCCGGCCTCTTTTCTCATGCAGCCGTAGACCTCTCTTTGAGAACAGTGGAAAATCCGAGTGAGAAAATAGATATGACTCGTTCCCTAAACAAACCCAACTCCCCTCTCTCCATATCAATGAAATTTCGATTGACGATGTCATTAAGCTCTCTCTCAATGAGTGTGCCAATGTGTGATACTTTACGACCGATATCAAGTGCTCTCATCATTCATCCACTCGTACAGTTACGTTATGCCCGGAACGACAAACACCGTGATATCTCCAAATTTTTATCGCATGTATCAATCTCCACTTGTTCAACTTTTTTTTGATTGTTCATTCCATTTATTTTCTGGCATTCCTCAATTAACTTAAAACCTCAATACTGTATGATATTTCTGCAAATATTATCTTTTATTCTTAGTTGAAGTTTTTATCCAAAACAAGAGAAAGGGCAACCACGGAGTATTTCGCCTTCATTTATTGAATCAAGAATTTTAACTGTCTTACGAGTCGAGGTAGTCGTATTTTCATCGAGTTTGTCAAACCTCTGATAATGGTAGATTCAAGTTTGAAACTATTCTTTTCTTAGCTCTATTAGCGATTCTAGAGATTTCCACAACCCCGCTGATTCGGTAGTTTCTTACGTGGGATGCACTAATTAATGCACCACGTTACGGTCTGTAATGGCATGTATATTGCTCTATTGGTGAAGACTCCATTTTCCGATGTGCGCCAGTTGTTTTCTTTCCTACAATTGGACTTCATTTTGCAATAAGGAACTACAACTTCTGGGTCATACGTAAAAACACTTATATGCATAGGACAACAAATGGCACTCGTGTTGTTTCTTAACCGAGACAGAAATTTTAGTCCCTAATTGCATATTGTACTCCAATTTATCATTGCTCCTGTGAGCGAAACCAATCTCCCATCAGATCTAAAACCATATTCGTGACCGTCTACTTATAAATACGATTCTAGGTGTCGTAAAATGCAAATCGAGATTTCCCTAGTGAAAGTAGGACATTGCAACATCACTCTGATGTCGTGATGACATCCACTAAGTGTTTCATAAAGCAGTGTGACGTCATTGTGATGTCCGCTTAACACTCTACCATCACAGTGGCATCATAGTAACGCCTGAATGATCAGAATGATGTTACTGTGATATCAGAGTGACATTATTATGAGGCATATTTCATAAAGCATCGTGATATCTCAATGACGAGGTTATTATGTTTCACTTTTACCAGGGTACCTCTGCTGAGGCTAGCATCTAGTGGAGCATTTTCCACAAATTTTGGCACAAAAATTGCAAATCATTCAGAGGTATTGCAATTAGAAAGCCGTTCAAATTGCATAATTTTTATTTTTAAAGGGCCTTTCATAGGTGCGATCTATCACGCTCGAGACACACAAATTGGCAAGGCATATCTGCCCCCTCCCCCCCCCCCAAAAAAAAA
>NW_017547443.1:520632-542455 GCF_001854935.1 Bemisia tabaci | reverse complement strand
TTTTTTTTTTTTTTTTTTTTTTTTTTTTTTTTTTTTTTTAAATTTACATTTCCCGAGGATTTTTCCATCAACCATAAACTTATAGATTATTACGATATATCCCTCGATATAGATCGACTCATCTGGACGTTGACACTTTTCGCCATTTTTCTAAGTATAAATTGAGAAATTTACGATCGTTTTTCTAATATTTTCCCAACTTCTCCCATGTCTCCCACCCTCTCCATCGTTCTCCTTTTTTTAAAACCATACTTGATTTGGATTTCTTTTAGCACGGAACGATACAGGAAGATGTTTTGCCGCTCAATCAACGACGCCTCGTCATGATATGAGCCTCTAATGCGATGCCCGCCAAATTCCACC
The DNA here is from genome assembly GCF_001854935.1 of Bemisia tabaci. Taxonomy (NCBI): domain Eukaryota; kingdom Metazoa; phylum Arthropoda; class Insecta; order Hemiptera; family Aleyrodidae; genus Bemisia; species Bemisia tabaci. Next base: position 542,092 of record NW_017547443.1, on the reverse strand, counting down.
TCGCCGAAATCGGGAACCCCTTTGAAAGCGGGATTTTTTCGGGCAGATCCCGCGTCCGGCGCTCATTTGCAAGTGCCAACTTGCGATCGTTATTTGGCATGTCGTCGCATTTTTCGCCGCTTTCCGCTTGAATACCTGCCGCGGCCAGTTCCCCCCCGGCGCGCCATCCCAGAGGCCGTGTGGGTCCCGCTCCCGCCTTCCGCCAATTTTTCCGCCCAGCGCAAATTTCCGAAAATCCGCCTCGCGATAGAGTTTCAAAAAGTGCCTGGACCCCCCAATTTTCCTCGTGGAAGTTAACGTTGATAATATTCCACCTACCGGGTTTTAAGATTTCCAAGTGCTATATTCCAGAGTTGGCAGATTTGATAATTCCCATCACAGAGCTTTTTTCGTGATAGTGCTGTATTTAAGAGTTGGCGGATTTGATAATTCCTATCGTAGAGCTTTTTTCGTGATAGTGCTGTATTTCAGAGTTGGCGGATTTGATAATTCCTATCGTAGAGCTTTTTCCGTGATAGTGCTGTATTCTAGAGTTGGCAGATTTGATAATTCCCATCAAAGAGCCTCTTTTCGTGATGGTTGTCAATTTTTTGGACCCATATTTTGTAATATTTCAAAATAATCTGAATTTTGAACGGTGGTTGCCTCACGTACGGTGTTTCTAGAAACTCACTTAGGGAACTGAGAACGGGAAGCGATGTTTTAATATTTCACTGCCAATTTTTAAAAATTACGTTTCTTGTGATACTGATTGACTTCGTGTATATCTGCATTATTCTGACGGCGGCAAAATTCGTTTTGACTTCAATTTCCTCTTTTATTTTGTTTGGTAAGCTTTTGATGATTGCAATTCTCTGTTAAAACTATATTTTCCTCTTCACCGTTTTTCTCTTACATCTAGTGTTTTCTATCTGCGCAATATTTTCATTATACCTACCCACTTTATTTTACATCATCCTCGCATGTACCTTATTTAGTTGGCAAAAATCTGTTAAATAAATACTTTCGGACAAAGCTACATTTCTTATCTTGGAGTACATTTCCTGCTTACAATACTTCGAAACGTTCCTTTATGGTAATAAGATCATGCTAACAGGAGGGCTAAGGCCGGATTTGCCATTAACCTGTACACACGTTACAGTCTAGAGTGCATAATTTTGAGGGGCGCAAAATGTTTGAGTCTTTATTCCAAAACACCAGTAATTCTGTAACAAAAATGTATTTTTCGAGTCCTCTGTCATTTTTTATTTGTCAAAATCAACCTCTATTCTGACATCAAAGTGTTTATTGCAATTTGACATCTCAAAACTGTTTAAAATTGTCATTTTTTAAAGGTGAATCTGAAACGCTTTCCCAAAACTTAACATTATTCTTTTGGTCTTAAGAAGAGGGGGGTCTGAGACAGTGTCCGTATCGTACCGAAAAATTTAGCAGTCATTTCGGCTTGTTTGATCGATATTCAGGGGCCATTGGGGTTCTTCAGATGCTAAAATGCTTTTTACCGTGATAATTTATGATGAAAACTGGACGTCTTCTATGGCACCCTAGAATCGTACTTTACCGACTAATTTTATATTTTCATAGCTTTTCTTCACCCAATTGAGTCCTACCTGGAGATCCTTATTATATTTTAGTACATCGATCAAAAAAAAAAGTTGTCTGGATTCCAGTATTTTCATCGCTAGCTGACCGTGAATATTTAGGAGCGATCAAGAAATATTTATGTACATTTTGCGCATATCGCCTGTCGGATTCGGACACAGGACTCTCCCCCTGAAATAGGGCCCCCTTTAAGGGCGTCGATCAAAATTTAGCCCATTATGAACCCGGACTTGCACGTGGGGAAAAAGTTCGGAAGGAAGAGGAGGTGAAATTTGGCCGACTTACCACGCTCGCCCGTCCCATAGCTTACCGCTCCCTCTTAAATTTTAAGACGGCGCGGCGGTTTCCTCCAAGTGCTAGGTTATGTTTACGATCGTGGGAGAAGGGGGAGCGGAGGGCGATTATTCCATCGGTCAATTGTTTCACTAATAATAGCCGTACTTGAACCCTCTGCCGCGTCGTCGCCAAATGACGTAGAGCATAACGCGACATAACGCGAGCTTTTTCCCCGTTGTCGGATCCCCGGGAAATCTTACGAATTTTCCGTGACTTCCCTCGGAAAATGTTGGATTTCGCGCCCAACACGGCCGAACGCAGAGAACCCGAGCGCGCACCTACACTTCTACATGACTCCGAGGCTTGATACCTACTGCTCTTCCGGTTTTGGATTTCCCTTGGGATGTGAAGAATTATAGAAAATGAGATTTTTTAGGGTTTACGTTCTGAGTGGTTGCCTCCTATGACGAGGAAAATGTACTCGCCGCGAAGATAATATATATCGTAATCAAACGACGATCCTATCACAATTGCAAGGTAGTGATCATAAGGATTAAATCTTGCAATAAGGAACCACTATTACTGGCTCATTTTAGAAACAACATATATGCCATTGATTTCCCAATTCAGATACGTGCTTTTATGGAAGAGCCAGAGATAGTGGTTCCTTATTGCAAAATGTAATCCAATTGAGATCCGAGCCATGATGACGTCACTACACTGCATACGCAGTGCATTCTCGCTATCGAGGGGGAAAAACTCGTCAAGCCAGTATTTCGCGCTTAATGTGGGAGCTGAATGTGGCTTGAATGTGGAAGTAATCGGCCCGATGCCTGAATTTTGCGGGTGTCGCGCAAAATTTAGCAACGAGGCTCAGCGACCAGCGGATAATGTCGGATTTGTCTACATTATTCGAATGGATTTGATACAAATCTGGATGAAAATAACTCGAATTTGCGAAATTTCAGCCGCTAAGCGATGACTGTTGACTTCCATATTCAGCTGACTCCGTCGTGGCGTCACCGCAGTTAGGATCTGGTGATCCCTAACTTGTGATTGTGCAATGATGACTCTACCCACTTGTTCTTTGCATCACAATCAGATCGAAACATTTCATTGCTACTTGTAAACCTTTGCTGTCGTTCTAAAATTTTGCATTGAGTAGGTAGTAAATCGCCTCCTCGAAGCAGTCGGTATTTACTCCCCTTGGTACAAATTGGCGATAAGAGCTGCGTTTCAAAATACCATAGGAATTCTTATAGCCGGCTAAAGATGGCTACAGAAAATCATATAGCTGGCTGTAGAATGCGGAGAAAATCATACGGCCGATACTAAGCGATAAAAAATTATGCAGCCGGGCTGTAGTTCCTATCGCCGGGCTTTACACATTATCGCCTGGCTGTTGCTTTTTCGCCATCGATTATAAAAGGCTATAAGAAATTGAGTAGAAATTCGTGTGCTTTGGAAATCATTAAGTTTGATTCAGAACCACCTTAATATTTACGGAACACGCATTATATTTTCCTTTAATACATAATTTTTTTCATCAACTAAAACGAGAATAATCCATACAGGATGTGCAAACATTTCAAAATCATGAGTTGAATAACGCTGACTCCGCCTGATTAAGTATTAGAGCCTAACAAAAAGCGGAGCGGCGACACACTGGCGCCTACAAACCTAACAGGGATACTTCACGCATTGCGCAACGCGTGAAGTATCCCTGTTAGGTTTGTAGGCGCCAATGCGCGTATCGCGCTGGCTGCCCGCCTGCCGCACCGCAGCGTGCCACGGCGCTTGAAGCAACTATTTCACACCAGAGATATTGCACAGTATCATAAGAAATTGAAGACGCTCTAATATATTAGAAATGGCAGGCATCCATGAAAAGTACGGAGCTTTCCTCGCAAAATAAATCAAGATACTACGGCACAAAAAGAGAGCAGTGGTCCAAAAACTCACTAAGTCCTAGCATCCGTAATTAGTGACGTTTAGCATACACTTTATCGCCTGGCTGTGAGTTGCTTAATCGCCATCGGCTATAAAAGACTATAAGAAATTGTGTAGCCGGCTATAGAAGCTATTGGAAATCTTACATCCGGCCGTAGCTCTATGGTATTTTGGAACACAGATTCTACTGCCAATTTTTACCAGGGCCCCTCAGTGCAATAAATACATATAATCGGCAAGGAGTTAGTTTACTCGTGATAGTGAATCTGATTTTTCTTTGTATAGGGCCTGAAACTTGCGTAAGATATGATTGCACTGCTACAGAGGACTCAGAAAACAGTTTCCTACGAATTCCCTCTCTCCTTCTCAATTCGTCGCTCCTTCGGAGTAAGGGCGTATCTCGATATCCACTAGCTCTGTACTCCGTATAATGGGCCTGTTGCAAACTTTTGCTGGAGCAAAAACAAGAGTTGCTTATCATTGAAAATGGCTCAAAAATCACGATGAGCGCATCAACAAAGTCTGCAATGCAATCCTAACTTCACAATCTGCGTAAGAAATTCACGTTTTTCGGAGGACATTGCGCATAAGTGCAGTTCTTGCTTTTTCGAGAAATACGTGTTTGAAGGTTCGAAACTACATGTAATGGATCCTCATGGTGGAAGGAAAGTTCAAACTGACTCTTGAATTGAAGTCGGGGGCGAATTTTTCATAGAATATGCATTAAGACTAGTTTCACATGAAATTGTTGATATCTAAATTTTTTTCAAAAACTGCGCTTATGGGTGGTTTCAAGATAAATGGAGAAGTTTTGTCGCCGTAACAGACAACACATTTTATTATCGTATTTTTAGTAGAAATGAAAATTACTCAAATTGTTTGGCATTCATCTCCACAAAATTACGTATTATAACGCTTTCTAATGATTTATTACTCTACTTCTCAATTAAAATTATGTAAATTCCCAAAATGTGCTGTCTGTTACGCGGTAAAAAGTCAGCGTTACAGACAGCACATTTTCGGCCATTTCTACATTAAAATTTAAAAGTAGAGCGACAGATCTTTGAAAAGCGTTATGACACGTTACCCTGTGTAGATTAACGCAAAAAAATTCGAGTGATTATCATTATTACTGAAAATATGACCAAAAAATGTGTTGTCTGTTACGGCGACAAAACTTTTCCAGTTATCGTGAAACCACACTTATGCGCTTTGAAAATCAGCCCATCAAATGGACTTCATTTTGCAATTCGGAACTATAATCTCTGGTTCATCTGTGAAAACACGTATGTTAACAGGAAGACTGATGGTACATGCGTCGTTTTTGAACTGTGCTATAAATCATAGTTCCAAATTGCAAAATGCAGTCCAAATGAAGTATGACAGGAAGTCCGCAACGTCGCAAACGGAGATACGTGGTTTCGCATTTGAGCCATCGTTATGCGTCTAGTTTGTTCACTCGTTTGAGAAATCTGATGTTTTTAATAAAGCTGTTTATACAGGCGCAGCGTTGAACGAGCGCTTCGACGATCTGTTTACACAATGTAAATGCTCCTTAACGCAAGATTCGGAGCCAGCTCGGCTACGCGCAAACAAGTGTTACAAAAAGGGGCGGCAATTTAAAGGCGCAAAACAGACGGACATAACATTGTCATTGCGTGACGCTCATGAATTTGACACTAGCTCCCAATTAAAAGTTCAAATTGATCAACTATGACGACGCGCCTCAATCAAGTTCAGCGTTCCGTACTGCCACTTCGCTCTCTCTCAAAGAGATTGACCCAGTCCACGCCTTGCCAAATTTTTCTCGCAAATAACATTGTCTTCTTCAAGAAAAAGTAGGAGAAACATATAAAATTTTAAGATTCAGTAGAATGAATGCAAGGAAACAGCGTAAACATGGCTAAAATACATAAAATTTGTGAATAAACCTGTATAAAAATGAATGCGCGCTAGCGCCTACAAGACTGAATGGATACTTCTCGCCTTGCGCGCACAGCACGGATGATACTTCACGCATTACGCGTGCATCACGGTTCGTACGTGCAATGCGTGAGGTATCCGTGCAGTCTTGTAGGCGCTAACCCGCGTTTTGAGCTGGCCGCACGGTTGAGTTTGACTCAAATATTCGAACTCGCGGAGTAAGCGTTTTTCAACTCATGATTCTGAAATGTCTGTACACTTGGTATGGAAAATTGTCATTTCAAATCATAAAAAATTATGCGCTAAAGGAAAATATGCTGTGCGTTCTACAAATATTGAAGTGGTTTCCTGCCAAGTTTATTGGTTGTCAAAACACACAATTTTTTCCTCCTATTTTGTGTGCTGTTTACTGATTGAATCTGATTGAATCAAGAGTCTTTTTTCTTGTCGATATTTTTAAGAGTCTGGACTCTAGATCCAATGTGTTTTTTTTCCAGTGCTTCTGCAAATATATCATTCGGAATTTTGACTCCAATAAAATTTCAGAATATCAGCCTTGCACTGGTTTCATTACCTTCTTTAAACATAAACATGAACGCTTCGGCAATTTTGATGAGGGGTCGATACGAAAGCGGCGCACAGTGAATTGAGCCAATCGGAGAGGCTGGACACAAAACTTTTAACTAAAGCTGCAAATTTTGATGGTAAATTTGACGCATTTTAAATTTTAAGGAGTGTCTACAGAAGAAAATTTCACGAGGAAACCAACGGAAACCTCAAAGATTTCTATGAACGGTGTGTTTTAAAGTTTCCAAATTTTGTTCGACTTTTCTAATTGACTCGATTCACTGTGCTCCGCGTTAAAGTCTCCGGAGGAAAGTCGGCGAAATCAGTGGCGAAAACACATCAGCGTTGATGAGGGGGCTGGGAACCCCGCCTCGGCGCACAGCGGATCGAGTCAATAGGAGAGGTCGGACAAAATCTGGAAACTTTAAACGCTTATAACTCCGTTTATACGCAACTTTGAGGTTCCAGAAGTGGGTCTATCGTTTTTTGCATGAAATTTTCTACCAAGAACACCCCTTGAGATCGAAAATGTGTTGAAGTAAACATCAAAATTTGCAGTTATATTCAAAAATTGCATGTCCGACCTCTCTAATTGACTCGATCCACTGTGCGGCGCGGCGATCGCCAGTGTTTTGATTTCGTAGATCATCCGCCACACAAATTAGGACGGATTCAATTAAAATATTGACCTTGCTTCGACTTATGCGCTGCAGATTCTTCCCCCTATATCGAATCGCCTTCTCCTGGAAAAAGCAGTCGAGGGCTAACGAATAACACCGAAAAAAATTAAGTGTTGATTTAGTATTTAAATTGTTAAAAAAAAAAAAGGCCCGTCAAGTTTCCAATGCTGATTTTACAATACAAAAATGCTAACACGATATTGACATTTGTTCGTTTTACAGTGGGCTTAGTTAAGTTAGCATTTCTTAAAATGTAAAATCAGGATTTGAAACTTGTCGAACATGTTTTTAACAATATAAATGCTAAATCAACATCCAATTTTTTCCGTGAATACCGCCTAACAGTCAATTTTGGCAAAAATGAGTTGATAATAACTAGGAGACACTGAGACAGGGCTAATATCCCTGTGCTAAGCAAGGAATTGATAAGGGATATTAACCCGGTCTCATAGTTATTATTAATCGAAAGGAATTGCTATTGCAAGCAATGCTTGTTTACCTTAAGAGCAAAAATGAGTTACCGACTTCGCCGCATACCAAATTATAAAATACGCAAGCTGATTATTTCAGTTTTTTCTCAATTCTGTGGGGAAGCGCTTCAATGATGCTGCAATGTATGAAAAAAATGAAAATCTATCCTTAAAATCACAAAAATGGCGAAGTTTTCTCTTTGTTTTGCAATTCTGTCAGTTTCCAGGTAGGCGATGTTGTTCGTTAGCCATCGCAATACTCTGAAGTAACTTTTTTTCAAAGGAAAACGGACTTTTCAAAAAATTGATATCAAGTGATCCTTCATTTTAGTGGACGGTATACACTATACAATCAGTAATCCGATCTAGTCGAAATAATAGTATCACGAGATTCGCTCAGACAAAACGAACAGGATCGATGCTAATAATGATTGAATTAAGAAACTGCGGACCCAAGTTTCGACGTTTCAAAATTTCCTCGCCTTTCTAATTTTTGGAGGTTTAATTAAACTTTATCGCTTCAAATATCAGAATATTCTCCAGCAAGAGAGGATAACCTGACAAAACTTTCAAGAAATTGCGCATGTTGATCCTCAAATCAAAAAATTAAGTTTAAGACTGGAAAAAACACATTGCATCTAGAGTCCAGACTCTTAAAAACATCTACAAGAAAAAATACTCTTGATTCAATCGGATTTTTGCTGAAATCAAGAACCAAGCCTCTTAATTTGAGCGGATTTCCTTTTGATTTAAGCTTAATGCACGCGTAATGCGTGAAGTATCCTCCGTGGTGTACGCGCAAGGCGAGAAGTATCCATTCAGTCTTGTAGGCGCTAGCGCGCATTCATTTTTATACAGGTTTATTCAAAAGTCACGCACCACTGGCCATGAGGGGGGGGGGGTGGCCGTTTGAACTTTTTAATTTAACCTCTCCCCCGCCCTCCTCCCCCGAGGGGATTAAAAACTGGAAGGTACCTTAAAAAGTTTCCCCTCAAAATGCACTAAAAAAAAACCACATTGGATCTAGAGTCCTGACTCTTGAAAACATTGACAAGAAAAAGTACTCTTGATTCAATCAGAATCTAGCTTAAATCAAGAACCAAGCCTCTTAATTTGAGCGGATTTCCTTTTGATTTAAGCTTAAATCTGATTGAATCAAGAGTATTTTTTCTTGTCAATGTTTTCAAGAGTCTGGACTCTAGATCCAATGTGTTTTTTTCCAGTGAACGGTAATCTACAACCTAACTAAAAGGACCTCTTCAAACGCCAAACGCCGATAGAGTCGATTCCAGCTTAGACACCGAGGGAATGAATTATCATTTCCGTCTCCCTTAATATAGTTTTCCTTTTTTCTACTTTAATTATTCTATTATTTATAGATTGGGATGTATATTGCATTGTAGAATAGCCAATGAATGGTGTCAAATAAAAAATAAATAAATAAATAAAATAAAATTACGTAGTTTTGAAGTTATGCCATCAATGAGCATTGATCGAGAGCAAATAGCCACAACGCACCTCATGAAGTGGTCAGCAAAAAGCCTCGGCCGTCTCGTCAAATAAGCTACTGCGTACTCATCAAGAGAATATTTGACTTCATAACAGAGCCACCACACATAGCGTTATGAGCTATCATTTTAACACATGCTAATTTCATCCTCGCGCAGCGCCTCACAGTGGAACGAATGAATATAAATAGTCTGATAAAATTTGGAAATTTTGAGTGCTGTTATCTTCAAAAATATATAACAAAAAAGTTTAAAAGTAGTTCCATTGGTTTTGTCGTAACATTTCCTTTTAGGAAAACTCCTTGAAATTGAAATTATGACGAAAGAAATATCAAAATTTACAATTTTAGTCAAAAATTTATTGTCCGACCTCTCTAATGGACCACCAGACAAGGTACGAACTAAAGGATTCTGATACACGTGTCTTACCCAAAATTTCAATTAGAACACGATTCGCGCAACGAAAATTCCTGAAACCAACTCCTAACGAAGATATTAACGTTTTTATTTCACATTGGTTACCAGGAATTTGGACTGCCCGCTCACAAGAAACTCAAAGCTCTACGTGAGTCAAATCGCGCCCTACAACGGTTTCAGCAATTTTCTCAATCGAGCAATGTTCATTTCCCACTATGTGTTGTTCAAACAATAAGCAATTTGCTATAGCTGAGCCAAAGCGTCAAGATTGGGGTTGCCAGATTTTTATATCGCAGAGACTGTCATGATAACGTTTAGCGCGCGATGTGAATCACGTAGAGCATTGAGTTTTCATGAGCGGGTGGTTTCAATTCACGCATCAAGAATTATTGAATATCTTCGCAAGGAGTTGATTTCGGTAATTTTCGTTGTGTGCATCGTGTTCTACGTGAAATTTTGGTTGAGAAGTATGTATCAGAATGCTGTAATTCGTACCTTGTCTGGTGGTCCATTGACTCGATCCACTGTGCGCCTGTTCAAAGCATGACACTCGGTCGTCAAAAGATTCTCTAGTTCATGTGCTTCTGGAGAAGTGAATCGCGCGGCGATTAACTATGTAGACGCGTTAATAGATTACTCCGTTTCGAGAGAAACACAATACTCTAAATATTCCTAATCCGCGGATAATTGCCAAGGAAATCACCAGGATGTAGCGTGGCTTGAATCATCATACTTGCGCCTCGCCCTCAACCATCAAATATTGTTTTCCCTGCATTTTTCGCACATTGCGTTCCTTGTTGTTTCTTACCGTATCTCGATTATTTGTCAATTTCAATAGTCAAGGAGATGTAGCGTGTGTTTGTCGCGTAAATTGTCGTTAGCTATGAATTCTTAATCACGTGCAGTTGAATTTCGCTCCATTGACGTTGAATTCACCGCGCAACAATTTTTTTGAACCAGAATTTCAATTATTCCCCAGAAGTGAAATAATACAGCCAAATTTGACTCACAAAAAATAAATTGTATACGGTCTGTCAATGGAAATATCGCATGAACTATTGAACCATCAACACATTGTACACTGATTGAAAATTCGATAACTGTTACGTATCTTTACATCTCTTTGTTTGTCTCTTATTTGTTTCAGAATGAATGCATAGAAGAAACTTGATTGTTTGGTGTATTATATGTTAATTTCGTTACCACAGTGTTTATAGTTTCAAATCCCAATAAATAAGTCTCAACAAACTCACAAACATGAACGGAGATTCCGCCTCGTACACCATAGATGACAAAAACAATCAAAATCTGCCCCCGCCTTATTCAGCTAATCTAGGAAGAGTCAACCCAACTTTTGACGTTGGCAGCAATGACTTCATTCGTAAGTTGAATATTTTCTCTCTTTTTTGGTTTTTGGTTCTCTCTGCAAGGATGATCATCTTTTTCCGTAATCAAGGCACGAATACTTATGAGTACGTGAGCAACTATTCATCAATGATTCGTTAAAACGAGCAATTTTTTCCTCTCTCACTTTTGAGCCGAAAGTTTGTGCGGGGATTAAGGCGCGCTTTCAAGTAGTACGTAACGCACTCTAATGATAATGGATTTGATGAGTCTAATTGTAAGTGGCCGTGCGTCACGAAGAGAAGAGGGAGATTAAGCTCAGAATTTTACGTAACTATTCAAATTTGAAAGTTCCGGATTATCGCGGGGAACACTTATATTTTTGGGCCACAAGTCGGTAAAAGACCGCTGAACTTTGAAGGGCACTCTCTGCTCAGCGTGACAAAATTCATGAGTGGGAGGAAAGTAACGTTCTTGCCACTGGAGCATGACCTCTCAGGATGGGGGAAGGGTCAAACTGACGGGAAAAGTGCATTTTATTTTCTGGAGCCTTGAGCTCGAGTAAATTCTCGGTCCAATCGTGATCAAATCCACAATTCACTTAGCGCCGCGGAAATGTATCTTTAAAAAAGGTATTTGAGGATCTTTAGCCACCCAAAGAATGATAGGAATTCAAGAATGGAGACAAAATAAACAAAACATTTTATTTTTAAAATTCTTGCTGGTTGAGTTCTTGCTCGTCTAATTTCCGAAGGTGGATGAATAGGATAACTATATATAGCGATTAGCTATACGTATGTAAATAAATTAGAAAACATAAAATATTTTCTACCCATACCCTTTTTACTGAACAATTAAGTTTCTCTACACATCGTTAAGAAAATTTAATTTTACTTAATTCTTCAAACCGATATATTCTTTAGTATTTCGTGTATCGAGGGAAAAAAATGTTTTAATTTTCTGAAAATGTGGGGATAATACCAAGAGAATTCGTCAATTTTCTCCGTTCCCCTGCCGTAAAAACAAGCCGACAGAAAAATTTGAACTAACGGATCAATTTGTAAAGGACAATGTGATTGTCTTTATTTTGTGAAGCGAATTTGTAATGGCAACTGTAACAAACACATCCACTGAAACGGCTTCCTCGCAAAACTTATTTGGGGGAAAAGATAGGAAAAATGGGTATTTTCAATTTTAATGTCTCATCTATTTTCATATAGTTAGTATTTCTCAATAAGTGCGATTTGCTTTTTCTGGGCTACCTAGAATGTTGCTGGCAGTAGCTTAATCCAGTCTCGGTATATATGCTCGACCCTGACTTCGAAAGAGAGATAGATAGGGGTTTATGACTTTAATCAGCAAGTAATTTTAATGTCAAAGCACTACACAAATGCATTTCCTACGGATGAAGTAAACATTTTTCTATGCATGGCTTTCTCCAGTGTCTACAGGGGAATACTGCTCGGTAGCTGTGAAAACACCATCAAAAAGCGGTCAAGTTCACATGCTCGATCTAATACACCTCCCGTGTTATCGTTCTTGAAGCATAAAATCAGAGGTTTTACCAGTGGCATGGCGTGCTTTGCGATGTATCGATAGATCTGCCATTTAAACTTATAGAAAAGGATCGATAAACAGGGTGTTCGCAACGAACGCCTTAATAATCGATTCTTTACCACAGCTTCAAATGGGGAAATATCGATAATCGATCATTCTCGCCTCGCCTCTGGATTTTACGGCAACGGAGCTCTTTTCCTTCTAAAATTAAATGCTTACGATGAATGGCACTGCAATTTTACTATATTTCAGCTCTTATCTGATGAAGGATTTGGAGAGACGATTGGCATTGCGTATATCGAGCCCTACTTTTTTCAAGTTTAAACGTTTCCTACCATGTGAAATCGTCGACAGGTGCACTTGGACGCTGTCACTCCCTATCTAACCGCATAAATCAAACCGCTCTTATAAATGCTCATTTATTGCTGTTAGATACGAAGCTTTGCCCGATTATTGTGTTATAGATGAACCGTTGATTTCAACGAGGGGCCTCCAATTATAGTTAGCGCTTTCAAATCCGCGCTCACGCAATAACTTCGAAAAGTTGGGTTTTGTTTTAGCAACTAATTGTTTCAGATAACATTTCTTATCTTTTTATTTACCCATGCATTTATTCATATCTTTATTGAGAGTTTTCTTTTTTCAAAAATCACAGTTATTGATATCGAGAGGTTTTGGTGTCTAACTTATTCGGAGCCTATACTTGAAGCCCCCTTACATGGAAGTTCTCAAGATCATATAATTTTTTTTTAAAAAAAAAGAGAGAGATGGTGATCAAGTTCTAGCAATTTTAAAATATTCCTGTCACAAATCAGTTCCAGATGAAGAGGGGAAATTGGCCCATTTGATAATTTTTAAAAAGCTGATCACATGTTTTACGGTCAAAACGCGCGTAGTAAGCTGGAAGTGTGGCGCGCCTTCCATCCAGCTAGCGGCAATATGCCTACACGCGTGGTCGAATAGTTACCTCGCTACGCCTTCCGTAAATTAAATCAAATATCGACGCCTGCACAATTTCCCGATTCACGCTTCAGTTGCATTTCCCTATCACTGACATAGACTAGACGCCGCTCCATGTGCCGCGCGGAGGTGTAGGTAGTGAGAAACATGACCACACCTTGCTGGACGCCTACGCTTAACACACGGATTCTCCATAATTGAAAACATCAAAATTGCCAGACTGCGTAGAACGAGCCAATTAATAGGCGAAGTCGGACATTTGAACTGCAACTAAATCTGGCAAATTTTGACGTTTGATTCGTCTGAAGAACCAGTAGATGAGGTGCAATGAGGTATATTTAATAAAGGGATGGTTAACAGAAAGCAGAAAAATCTCCAAGATTCTTCGAGGATTGCAGGCTCGCTTTGTACACTGGTTGGATATTGTGCCCACCGTACCGTAAGTGGTGGGTCTGACACTGAGCAATTACAACGATTAAAACGCGCACCGTGCTGTGCGCGCAATGCGAGAAGTATTCTTACAGTCTTGTAAGCTCTAATATGCGTGTCAGGCCAGCTGACCGACTGCGAGACTGCGACTCCCGACTGCACTGCGTTTGGTGCAATGCGAGAAGTATGCATGCAGCCTTGCAGGCGCTAATATGCTTTCAACGCCGCGCCGACCGCACTGTGTTTGGCACGCTTATTCAGACTCGCGTTATAATAATTGCGGTATCGAAAAATCGGGCTTAAACGGCCCATGTTGTGTTTTGACGCCGTAGAGCATTCCAACGTTGCCACGTTTCTCCCGATATAATATTTTTTCCCGAGAAAAGTTAGGAAAATACTCTATGTTCGCTTTTTTAGATTGAATGAACCATGAAACAAGGTACACCGATTTAAGCACTCTGATAAATGATTTTTCGCTAGAATTTCACGTAAAACATGATTTGCGCAGTGAAAACTACTGAAATTAACTCCTATGGCTGAGATATTAACGTATTTACTCAATATTGTATCTTGGTTAAGAGAAATTAGAATTTCCCGGCCCGCACGAGTCGAAGCGTGCACTACAACGGCTGTAGCAGACTACTCAATCGAGCATTGTTTCTTTCCCATCCTGTGTTGGTCAAAGTGTGCACAGCTTGCTACAGCTGAATCAAAGCGTCAAGATTGACGTTGCCATATTTTCATATTGTTTTTGATGACACTGTCTTAGTGACGTTTAGCGTGCAATTCAATACACAAGTAAATTATTCTTCCTTCCATGAGCGGAAAGTTTGACTTCACTCATAAAAAAAACGTTATTAGCACAGCGAGGAGTTAGGGTTGTAGAAATCCTCGTCGTCTTTTGGTGTTTCCCTTTCAACACACACGTTCTACGCACCGGTATACCTGCCGCTTAAGACCTACCGCCCGCGGTGTACACAATATCCGACCAGTGCACACCACGAGCCTGCAATCCTAGAAATTTGCCCCGAAGGATCGGGCTTTCGGCATTAAACATATATATTGTGACGATTTGAACTAGAAAATTTTAGTGCTTCCTATAGTGGCGCATTTCTAATTTGTCAATCATCTTTCCGCTTAAAACCGTGTTGTGAATGCTGCTTTCGATTTTAATTTCACGTCAGTGAATGGAAACGTTAGCGCTATCAAACCACGGAGATTAATTATTCTTGACTTCATTTGAGTGTTTCTCCTTTACGGGTTGCAAACCTGCCAATCCGGTTTGGATGTCGTCCAAAAAGTGACCTACATCCACTTGCGAAAATTCGCCAGAGGTCATCGCTTTCTTTATTTGAGATTATTGGACTAAAACCAATAACACTACAATAGATTCAAAATTAATTGTGCCTCCTTTCTCTCACAATGGAAAGCATTAACTGGAGTCAACCTAACTACATTCGGCGTTGCGTTGCCTCACTTATCACGTTTTTAATTTCATTAACGAACAACTAAGCGCAATTCTGAATTTAAATTGTCGTCAAGAAGGAAATTCACAATAAATGTCAAGACATCATCTTCTTTACTTTTGTGCGAATAAAATAAAACATGAGAGAAAATTGGACGACGTGAAATGTAGTTAGGCTGCTTCTGGCTAAATCTGTCTAATTTTAACTGCAGCCCTGGGCTGTCCTTCGATTTTAATATCATCGTCCAAACTAGTCAAAGTTCACCAGTTTGCTCGTACGAGGTAGCTAAATAATGGAAGCTAAATTTTTGAAATTTAAAGGTAAATACTGTGTATCTAAGGTTGTTTGTTCGCCTTTTGTTGTTTCTCTGTAACAATGTGTGCCTTCTTCCCTCTGCTGCGGCCATCCGGCTCGTCGTATACCTCTTTCAGCTGCATTTCTCGAAAGTCGGCAATACTGATTTTCCTCCCTTTAAAATCCGGAAAAAATCGATTTTAGGTGAGAAAGCCTGCCTTGACAAGAATCGATTTTTTGCACAGATTGAAAAGGACGGAATGCAGTATTGGTAACTTGCGAGAATGACCACTGAGCTCTTTGTATCATGCAGAGACAAAGAGACCCTCCTTTGGTCTCTTGGCGACAGGTGGAAAATTTTACCCTCGGGGACTCAACATTTCCTGATGGGCAATTATGAGGAAGCAATAGCCATGCATCACCCTCTTTTCGGCTCTTGACCTACCTGCTATTTCTGCCTTGTTGCAGAAGAAAGACGTAAGTGCCTTTCTATGTATATGAGCCGCCGTTAGCAGATTATCTTATATATCTCAAGGCTCATCCCAAACTTGACTCTTCCGTAACACGGCAGAATAGGTGACTGGTGAGCTTCGGGTAACGTCTTTAGTCAAATAAGTCTATCAAACTTCTGTTTGTTTAAGTCTGGACAGACGTTCAAAGTGAAGCTCCGAAGTGGTGGCTGGATAGTCAAGTGCTATCGATATAACCGCATTGATGCGCAACCCTCGACTAAAACTGCCACCACTTCGAAGCTACCTTTTGAACGTCTGTCGTTAGTGGTAGGTCAACAGTTGAATGTTGGATTCCCGAAAGTTAAATCTTTCTTTATCGCCAAGATACCAATGGAGATGTTGCATGTGTGAGGGATTTGCGATTTGACCATTGATTCCTATGTAAAAGTTAGCGAGAAACACGATGGTGCCACTGGTTTTCTCTGAAATCATCTCCCAAGCTCAAAAAAGCTCTCAAAGTGAGGCCAAAATGGAGGGAATATCCCACCCTACCCTGAGAGTCCACTTCTACATCAAAACAATCTCTCCATGCAAAGATAGGGAGCAAATAAATTAGCAGGGTTGCCGTGTTTTCAGTTTTGGAGTTCCCAAAGAAAGTGGCAGCCCTGTCAATGTATTTGCTACCTATCTTTGTATGGAGAGTTTGTTTTGATGTAGAGGTGGAATCTCAGGGTAGGGTGGGATGTCCCCTCCATTTTGGCCTCACTTCGAGAGCTTTTTTTGAGCTAGGGAGATGATTTCAGAGAAAACCAGTGGCACCATCGTATTTCTCGCGAAATTTTACATAAGAAACAATGGTCAAATCGCAAATCCCTTACACACGCAACATTTCCATTGAGGGTCTCTTGCCTCTGGTCCCATGGAACGCTAACTTTGATCGTTTGCGTTGTTCAGTGGTGGAGGAGGTTCGGCCGCGACGGAAGGTCTCCGTGAAGGAGAAGATGGACTCGGTGCTGCCGTGGATGGAGCACCGGGTGCGGAAGGGGCTCACGATGAAGTCGCTGAAGAAGCGGCTGCCGATCACCCGCTGGCTGCCGGGCTACTCCCGCGACGACGCCGCCGGGGACCTCGTCGCCGGCCTCACCGTCGGCCTCACCGTCATCCCGCAGTCCCTCGCCTACGCGGCCATTGCTGGACTCCCGGCCGAAGTTAGTAAACTCGTAACAACTCATTACACTTAGCCACAGAGAGAGCAAGCCCACAAGTAAGCATGAGACTCCTCGACGTGGTTATCACTTCTTTCTTTCTCACTTTC
This sequence comes from Bemisia tabaci, assembly GCF_001854935.1. Lineage (NCBI taxonomy): Eukaryota > Metazoa > Arthropoda > Insecta > Hemiptera > Aleyrodidae > Bemisia > Bemisia tabaci. Next base: position 524,882 of record NW_017547443.1, on the reverse strand, counting down.
TTTTACTGAAAACAAAGTTACCGTCCGTTCCGGGCTCAGAGGCCGAAAGTTCCTAGAGTACCTGTATAGCGAGAGTATGGACAGATCGCTTCGTGGAGGTCCTAGGGCCCAAATGTGCAGCCATCCTTCTAACAAACTTCTGACACACAAAATTTCACTGCCAGTCTGCAGAGTCTGCAGATTCCAATTCTAACCAAGATGGCCAAGAATGTACAGAAATGAGCGTTCCTCCGCAAAAATGAGTAAATTTATGTAAAAACTGAGTCAAATACGTGCTTTATAAACGACGGTTCTTAACAATAGTATTAGTAAATCGTTCTGGGTTGAAAATTGAAATTCATAGGTTGGCTGCATTTCTGGGCCCTCACTTTATTCGCAGAAGCATCGGTGAAGGCCTGATGGATTTTCGGCGTTTCACATCTGTCCATACTCTCTGCTGGAGCCGTGCGTAGCTGCGACTGCTCCGGCTACTACGCCAGGAACCTCCGGCCTCTACCGTCCGTTCCGGGCTCAGAGGCCGAAAGTTCCGGGTGTTGGAACCGTAGCTTCGACTGCTCCGGCCGCTACGCTGGGAACCTCCGGCTTCTACGCCCGGAACGCGGCCGGTATGTCTGTATAGCCCGTAAGTACGGCTTCCACGGCCAGAGCTTTTTTCCAGTATTTCTTTTTTATTCCAGGACAATTTTCGTCATCGAATATCACGCGATTTGTCATTTCCCTCATGAAAGAACGTAACTCTATTTCAATGTTGCTAAATTTTATCCCACAAATTGCATATTAATCTGGAATATCTTGGTCATTTCTAACTGGACATTTCGCTAATTTTTCTTCAGATCTCATGCAAAAATCAGATGAATTTTTGATAAAAATTTCACGGATACATTTTTCAAAATAAATTAATTGTTTCAGTCAATTTGGCAACCTTGGAGTTGAGTTACATTTCTTCGTCTGGGAGATGACGAATTGTTCCGATGAAATCAGGCTTATACCAACTTTGCAAACAAAACAGCCGGAAGGAGTCGAAGACAGATATGTGCCGGTCGCAGCTTTTTGGTCCAGTACTCATTACAAAAAAATCAGTTTTAAATTCACCTAATTCACCCCGGGAGGTCAATCTAAGATACGGGAATATGATACGAATTGCTGTCAAAGGGATACATCCGTGGACGGAACAAGAGGGGAACATAAAGTATGACAGATTTCGCTGAATAAGTGCGCGACACATTTTTTTTACCTTCAAAACTATGTATTCCGATAAACTTTTTGGCAGGATAATTCAACACTTCCCTGTAGACGACTGATCTTTTCAAAATTTTCCCGAGGAGACCTTCCGGACCTCCTTTTGGATCCCTCGAAACTCCCTTTTTTTGGAACTGGTAGAGTCTTTTAGACTACCTTCGGTGGGATGTCTTTCTGCCCTCCCCCTCTGCGAAAGTTCTCAGTTTGGTCCACAAATATATCAGAATTTCCTTCGGAAGCGGTTTCGTTTTGGATTTACACCAGTTGGTATGGTCTGTCATATTCGATCGCGAAAATTTTCCTCATGTCTCAGGGGCGTCATTTTGGCTGATTTTAAGTTATGAGACAGACAAATAAGCAATGGAAACTCATGACACAGGCCATCCAGGCGTTGCTTCGATTGTGCTTGGTGCTCCTCACTTCGAAGGAACCCTCTTTTCCTAAGCTTTTCAATTACTTTGATCCTAATTTCATGAAAAGAATTGTAACACCAAAAATAAGTTAGGTCATAAGAAAGGAACGCCAAGTTTATAGTCGGGGCCAGCAGGGTACCGAGGATCCGATTCCCCCCCCCCCCCCCCCCCCCCCCNTCTCCAAAAACGTAAGTTCCTAAGATCCCAAGGGATGGTTTACTGACGCTTAAAAATGACAAAGTTTTTTTTTTTTTTTTTTTTACCACCGAAGCTGGAAGCTATTCGTATTGTCAAATTAAACGTACGCTCTGTGCGACTGAACTTTTGATCCATGTATGCAAACAAATTTCCGATTTATGACCGATTTTCAATTCGCGTAACTGCACTTTTGATTCGTGTTACCAAAATGAATAAGTAGTGCGATTCCACAAATTTAATGTTTCTAAGTGAAAGTTTGGACAGTCTGAACAGTGCGGGCGGTTAAGATCACAAAAAATCCGATTTATATGAACCAAATTTGTTCGCAGTATTGGAAAAGGTTAGTTCCCCAATACGGAAAACTTGACCAAAAGTAACTCGTATCCTTCACAGGAAGGTCGCATTTGAAAGATGGCGGGGAGGGTGATGGGGTTATACCTTGAAATCTTATCTGCTCTCAGAATGACGCCCCTATTTTTTTCTATGAGATGTGTCGGAGCTGGATATAAAACAAGGCATAGTCAAGATTTGGGGTGGATAAGGGTTATAGGACATTTCGTCAACGATTTTTTGTCCGCGCACCTGTTTTTTCCAGTAATTTACGTCCACACGTTTTTTCGGCACGGGAGTTTTGGTCCAAGTGCCAGTTGAGACCCAAAGTTAATTGGCCCGTAACAGGACTCAATTATGTTTCAAGAAATTCCCACCTTGTTATACCTGAACCGGATAAACCTCTATATTTGCCTCAGCTGCTAAAGGCTCTTAGATTTTTCCTGTGTACGATAATTATCTTGATTTATTTTGCGAGGAAAGATCTGTTCTTTTAAAGGATGCCTGTCATTCTTAATTGTATGTTCAATTTCGTACAATACTGTGCAACACCTCTGTTGTGAAATAGTTGCTTCAGGCGCCGCACGGTGGATCGAGTCAATGGGAGAGGTCGGTCATGGAGCGTTGCGCTTCCAATGTTACGAGGATAACGAATATTCCTGGTCATTTGATCGATTATGTACCACATATCTCATGTAATTTTTCGCGTAGAATTCATTTTTTATGTTATTTTTGGTGAACAACGTACCTGAAGACCCGTATTTGTGCATTTTGTCGGGAAAACTATACAGGTGCAAAGTTTAGGCGTCTGTGTTTTACTTCGTAGGACGGAGTTTTTAATTTTTCATGATAGAAGAGGATAAATTATGAATAAAATTATGAAAACTTACCAATAAGTGTCACAAATACGCAAAAATACCTCCCCAGTTATGAGCTGCTGCATCAGATAAATCATTCCCTTCACTGCAAAGTTAGTTTCGAAACTTTGTCATAAGATATCATTCTTATGCATAAAGATCGGTGAGAAAACAAATGAAATACATTTATAAATTCTTTGAAAATATCCAAGATCACTTTTACTTTAGATTCATATTTACATTCAGATGACGGAACAGGGACTTAGAGTAGGAAAAGCACTAGATGGCTAGAAAAAAAAAGAAAAGAAAAAAAATTTAAACATGTAACAGTCATCTGTCATCTGCTTCTCCTTATTCTTCTTCTTCATATTCAGTTCCCCATCACTCTCATCCTCGTCTTCCGCTCTCAAACCGCATCAAACTTAAGAAACAAGCAACGCAAAAAACCGCAAAAATTCCAAAATTTCCCGGACTTGTAACGTTAAAACGTACTCGCAGTGTAATTAGTTTCGCACTAACTGCACTTTGTTTACATCAAAATAGGTGAAAAATTAAAAAATATGTACGTATTTGAAAGAAGCATCAGTTATCAAAGTTCACCAGTGACCGGTCGCGCGCGATCGCGGAGGCCAACAGATAAAATGGCATCATAGTCAGGGGCCAGGCAAGTAAAGGGGGGGGGGGGGTTACTTGCTAAAAGTTTCCTCAAGCTAGCTATCTACGCATATGTCCCAAAAAAGCTTTCTATAAGGAATATAAAGGGATGTCCGAGTGAAAATATGTCCGATTTTTTTTTAGTTCTCCTATAGATATGTAGTTTAGGAAATAATGAAAATACGAAAAACGGGCCGAAGAGCACGTCTTGATGGTGAAACTTGTTTTTCAGTTTCTGATGAACAGGAATCATACCTACCTGGGTCATTTAGCAGTTACGAGAGTTCACTGGTCGCTTGATTTTCGAGATAACGCTCGCGCGCAATCTCGGAATGCAACAGAAAAAGTGATGTCGCGGCCAAAGTGGCGCAAAGTGGCACCCACATTTTGCGGGATCGTATTCTCAGGACTCCTACGAACATGCCTATACAAATTATTCTGGCGGATGGTGGAGGATGGGTAGTTAAAAGTTTACCGTAACTTTTTTTTTCTGCATTTTGATATAAGCACATTAGTGCAAACATAATCATTGAAAAAATGGGCCGAATACAAAAAATTA
>NW_017547443.1:489596-515612 GCF_001854935.1 Bemisia tabaci | reverse complement strand
GCTATATCATCTGTTTTATCATCGGTATTCGTCCTCGTGGTTGTCCCCTGGGGCGATCTTGAAAGGAGCGAACTCTTCTCAAACGGATTTTTATCCGTCATATTTTTCACTCTTGCTGGACTCGATTTCAGGAAGTCAAGTTTTCCTCTGATGTAGCATTTTTGACAGCCGATGAACTGATCGTCTCTCCAAAAACAATACACTCCATGTTTACACTTGTGTGGCAACAGCGACATAGAAGTTTCGGCCGTAACCGCACTTTGTTTACGTTATCTCGCGGTCGCTGCGCGCCGCGATGCCCGGGCCGCGAGCCGAACCAAAAGCTTTACCGTCTCACGAGCGCTCTACAAAACACGTCTGCACAGTTCGAAAGATCAACACCGAATCATTGATTATTCTCATTTAAATTGATGGGGGAAAAATATGTATCAATTTATCAAAGGAGAATAATAATATAATGTGTATTTTTTAAATATTGATGGTTCCGTGTCAAATTTAATGATTTCCAAAGCACTTTAATTTTTTCTTTTACATTTTGTGCTTTTATTGTGCTGCAGCGAGGTGTACGCGCAACGAAACGCTCAAAATTTGACGTATTTGACTCTAAGAGATCGATGTACAAATGGGTTAAAACTAAATATTGCGTGCTTCTTGCTTTTTCCCCTATTTTATTCATTTTTGCAGTTTCTGTCGGCACAACTGCGGCTCATTGAGATTAATGTCGCTTGGAAAAGGTTTTACAAATATTTGTCACGTTTTAAAAATATAAATGTTTTCAAAATGAAGTAATACTTTCGTAAAGAAAAAAATAAAAAAATAGGTACCTATACATTTATAAGGTATATATATTGTACATTCAATATTTTAAGGATAGAAATAAAACCAAATATTCATCAATGACAGTTTAAAAAGATGATTCGAAAGGAGAAAGTAATAACAAGTCGTATAGAAAATGAGCAACCATAACAACACCTCCTTCTCTTTCAATTCATCATTTCCATAGTGTCAATATAATTTTACATACCGACAAAAATATAACGCTTGGACCAAGTCACTGTTGCTTATCTTACGTGTGGGCGTAAACTACTGGACAAAAAAGGTGCGCGGACAAAAAATCGTTTACAAAATGTCCTGAAACCTGGATAAGTAATTGACTTGGGTGCTATAAGCCGAGGAATCTCCCTAATTTTTTTCGCTCAGATTTAATTTGTTTTACTCTAAGGCCCGAAAAAACACTCCCAAAAGTTTGGCATTACAGCCGTCTGTGCGCAAATTAGCTCAAGAAATCCTTCATTTCTTTTGTTATTCTAAGGTTCAAGAAGACGTATGTTAATCAAAAGGACTTATGTCCATTTAAACATGAGTCCTGTCATGCATGCGCTTGTATGGGTCTCAGGGCTCATGTCAGAATAGGTATAGGTCTGTTTGGTTTAAATACGTCCGAATGAAATCTGCTCGCATGCACATTTCAACTTCAGAGCATAATATTTGTGTTTGTTTCACCGCTGTACGTCACCTCTGGACCAAATCAAAGACTGTGTAAATTACACCATCTCAACGATTATTATTAAAATCTGCACTTATTCCTCATAGGCAGAACCCTGTTTCGTTGTATCATACGTTCTTATTTTTCGTTTGTCGCGTCACACTGTCATATACCTGTACTTATTTATTTACAGCCAACAGTTTCATTTCGTGCATAATTGAGAATTTGACTTACTATGAAATCAAGGGACGAAGCTCTCCATCATCATTAAGGCCCGGTTTTTTTTTTGAAATTGTGAAACACCTCGGTTTCCTTCTCAAGAAATTCATGTTTTCGACAAGAGGAAAAAACTGATCTGTGATCAACAGGCATGCGCAGCTTTACTTACAGGAATTTTAAATGTCAATAATTGCTCCCGATTGCAAAATAAAGTGAAGACGTCAACAAGGCGATATCAATATGTGAAGAATGAGGTAATCACAATTATAAACGAAAGAATCATCTGCAATGGGGATTATCGATTAGATATTCAAACACTTTATCCGGGGAGGGAAGGGGGGGGGGTAATTTGAATGCAGCCGTTTGCGAACACATGTATCCCTGCTTGTTTACACTCTCGTTTCAAGGGGCTTCGCCTTCCCTCCCTCTCACCCTTACCCCTACACAAGGCCATCATGACACTTTTTCCAGCTGGATTTTACTCACCCATGAATTTTTTAACGAAAATAATTTATTTTAAACAAATCAGCATACTTACGTAAAAAAAATTTGCTATCAGACATTTTTCGTTTGTTTTAAACTTCTCCATTAAAATTTTTGACCTCTTCATGGCCTTTCCTCAACAGTACGGTCTTTACGGGTCTTTTCTTGGCTGTATAATGTACATATTCATCGGTAGCTGTAAGGATGTTCCTATGGGACCGACTGCAATTGTGTCTCTTCTAACGTACCAAGTCGTCAAAGGCGCTGGACCAGCCTACGCCACCCTCTTGTGTTTTCTCAGCGGCGTCATACAACTCATAATGGGGATCTCAGGTCTAGGTGAGTATTCTCCAAAAAAAACATCCAAATTCCTCGCATTCATTGAGAGGGAACAGCGGGCCGATTATTGAAACTGATAGACAAAGCGATAGACAGAGAAGACATAGGGAGTATAGAGCGACTCTATTGGTTGACATGATTGGTTCTTTATAGACTATATGACTATAGACTTTATAGACTATAGGCAGCGAAAATTTCCGTGTTTAGTGTTACTTTGTGTTACTGTTTTTGTGTCAGATCAACCTAAAGGACATGGTTGCTCAACACAATTTTGTATAAAAGCGACCCAAACCCTAGGGTACTCAGAGGCATCGGGGCATAAAGGGAGAGTCCTTTATGTACTTATTTTTTCCTTCTAATACTCAGATATTGTGACTTGCGAGTGGCCAGCGCATTGGTTTACCACCAATACGATCCAGGTTTAAACTTAGTGACTGTCGCGTAGTTTTTAACGAGGTCGCAGATTTTCAACACAAAGATTTGGTCGATTTTACACAGGGAATACTGACACAAAAATATTCAACCAATACCTTGTGTTACTTCGTGTTTTGCTTCCGATATTTACACAAAATGTTGGTTAATTTTTCTTACTGTGCAGTCTTTTTAAAGTTTACGAGTGTTTCAAAAGTCTTTTTCAGCAATCGTTCACATCCCTACTCTGCCGTGTTAGGGAAGAACCCCGTATGAGCATTCGAGAGTTGCTAAATTTCCCCGGATGAAACACGAATTTCCGAGGGAAGTCATGAACATTTTTTATTGAAATTTTCAGATAGTCTATATTAAATTGCGAAGAAAAATTTCGCAAAAGTTTAAAAAAAATATTTAAAGTTTCCCCGGTAGATTCGCTTTTTGTCGGAAGAAATATGGCAACGTCTGAAGACTCATACAGCGTATTTCCTTGACACGGGAGTACTTTGGTCCTCTATTTTTTTAGCCTAGGTAAATTTTTGAGCATAGCTTTATTACAATGTTATTTTCCATCCAGAAAACTATAGGGTTGTCAGAGAGTTTCCTTCTTCTGTTTTTTCGAAACTAATCGGGTCTGTTACTCGACAGGAATCATCATAGATTTCGTTTCGGGTCCTGTTTCGTCCGGATTCACCTCCGCAGTGGCTCTAATCATCATATCTTCCCAAATCAAAGATCTGCTGGCTATCAAGACGTCCGGCACGACTTTCGTCCAGATGTGGATCAGCATTTTCAAAGATATCGAGCACACGCACATGGGAGATGCTGTTCTCGGCGGGGCCTGCATCATCATTCTCCTCCTCATGAGGGTGAGTATCCATCGTGTACAGCAAAACGTATACTCTCTTGTTTGAAGGCGTTTTGTCGCATCGTCATCGTCTTCGAGCAGGATTCACTCACGGACAGGCGAGGCTTGCTCCTTTGTGTTTCTGTGGGTGCAAAATGTCAACATCTTTGTAGCGGAGATTAGAAAATCTTGTGAGGAAACCTGTGCAAAAGAATGCTAAAAATGTGAAAATGTAATAAGAAGAACAAAAGGTTTGAGTGACTGTTATTCCTCACATTTTTCAACTTTTTGAAATCTTTCACAAATTCCCTCTTTCCATATTTTTTTTCAAAAAGAAGGAGATGAATCATAATTTCAAAACATGCCCGGAAAAGCGGGACCGTAAGCAGTTGTCTTTTCATCATTCATACTAACACGTGTTCTATTTTCAGGTATATTTTTGGTAATAATCTTACGAAATATTTTCATTTTCTTGTCATGAACAACTAAAATTTCTGTATCTCAAAGCGAATTGCGTAACTATTACCTTAGTTTGAAATATTTTCGCTTTAATGACAGAACTTTTAGATCAACTGTGTACTTTAACTGATGGCACATGTTTTCCTCAATACCTACCCATTTAACCCTAAGATGCCCAAGCCGCGTCAAATTCACTCGAGGTTTCTGACGAAGTGACAACACGTGGCTCGCGAGTTGTATGGGGCCGGTTCATACGAGCTTTACGAGCTTTAGATATAAGTCTCCAAGTATGTACATATTAATAAAAGAATCGGACATCAAATTGAGAACGAAAGAAAAAAATCGAGCGACGCTTTCAGACCTCTTGTTTAACTTTTCTGCCGAATCTGATCGACACCTCATCGGCAGCATAGAGCGGATCATAGCGTGTTCACGCCTCGTACCATCGCGCCTTCAATTTTGCAGATGCATCACGGACATCCATCAAGCACGAGTAGTTGTATCTTTGCGCCGTCATCGCCGCACGTTGAGGCGGCTCTTATTTTTGGGCTTGAAATAACATAGACTATTCCTCAAAAACTATCAAAATCAATGTTTTAAATACGGATCAATTTGATCAGACTTGGACCTTTGTGTAAAAAAGGGTGAAAAGTCTTGGGCATTTAAGGGCTAAATAAACATTCTAACATTACTTCAATTTTAAACTAAAAAGAGTGATCCCTGTTTTAGCTCCTCGGTAATGTAAAAATTGGACCTGAAGATGAGGATGAAGGCCCCACGAGGATTCAAAAACTCATCAATTCCTCCTTATGGCTGATCAGCACCGCTAGAAATGCCATTATTGTGTTACTTAGTGGATTGCTGGGATTTTATTTCACAAAAAACAGCCTTACTGTACCTTTCAATCTTATAGGTAAGTGGATTTTCCTCACCTCAGTTATTGACGTATCTACCACAAATACCTTTAAGTAGTTGAAGTTTACTGTAGCAACTTTAGAGGATGATTATAATTTCGGGAATTACCTACTTAGATATTAGCCTTATGCGCAAAATACCAAGTAGGTAGTGCCAGGTTCAGTGTTTAGCATACTTTAAATAATTCAGTAAGAAATACATAGCCTTTAAACTTTCTGCTTCCTTTATGCAGTAAGGTCTTAAAACTCGTCCACGAGTAAATGATTTCCCCAAGCTTTACCTTTGTGGTTTTTGTTGGTTTGAAAACTGATTGCAAAATGTGCTTAGGTGCCCAGCCATGACTTGACCCCCTCCCCCCCCCCTTCCCTGATTATTTCTAAAAATTCCTCAATATTAATATCTATCTTTCATCTCTGTGGGGATTTTTTGACACCTATTTTAAGATCTATGCGATTGCATCTGCAAATTTGTATTTCTTTAGTTCCTTTAAATTTGTGATTAATTTTCTAACTTGGAAATTTTGCAGGTCATATTCCGCCAGGCTTACCCGAGGTGAGCTTCCCCCCATTCAGTGGTGTGAACATAAGAACAAACCAGACTGTTGATTTCATCGACATGGTATCAGATATGGGTTCAGGCATTGTGGTCCTGCCTTTAGTAGCTCTTCTGGAAAATATTGCTATCTGCAAAACTTTTGGTAGGTCTGCGTCAAGAAATCATTGTCAGATTTGCCTACCTTCCAGACTTTGAAACTATTTCTTCATTGACTGTTATCGATCTCAAATGTAGAGATGGTCGATGTCAACAGCGGTAACTGTTACAGATATGGCCTATTGGCCTCATATCCTAAAAAAAAGAAGAGAAAAAAGAATTGGGCCTAAGGTAGATTGAAACCTGCTTGTTTTCAAATCGCGTCCAAAAAATTTAATTTTTAAATGAGCTCACTAAAACTCTCAGTTTCCTTTTTGATCCGTTATCATTAATCATTATTCCGAAGTCCAAAAGCTTTCAATAATTTTTATTATGATTTATTTTCAGCACACGGGAAACCTGTTGACTCAACACAAGAATTAATTGCAATCGGTTTATGCAACATTGGAAACTCATTTGTGTGCTCATTCCCTGGATCTGGTTCATTATCAAGGAGTGCTGTCAATAATGCCAGTGGTGTGAGAACTCCTTTGGGTGGTCTATATACTGGTAAGCACAGTTGTTCACCAGCCCCAATACTGATGATTGATTAGTCGGAAATGCCATAAAGATGTCTAAAAAATGTCTTTCTGCAAATCTTTCTTGCAGTCCCATTTAAAACAATACTGACAATTTTTAATATTATATCTTTAAATACTAAATTTCCTATTGATAACTACAATCGGTCAAATTAGGAGGAATAATTTTTCGAAAAGTCTTAAAATTGTGAGGGGTCAGTAAGGTCAAAAAATATTAATTTGTAGAGAGAACCCATCATATCAAAAATTTATGATAACAATTTTTTAAATTATGAAGACTGCCAAGATTTTTCTGAAGCTCAAAAATTTTAAAAGAGCCTCCATTCTTAGAGATTACCTGTAGTAACAGGAATATTTAATTTTAAACACGTTCAGAGTAATTTGTTTGTCTTTCAAATGATTTTAAAAGAAAATTTTGAAAAGTAAAGTGTATTTTTTGCTTAAATTAAGTCTAATGCAAATTGATAACACATCCTCTTAAAAAGGGAATGGGAATTTTACAAAGCCAGCTACAGAACACGTCCTCTAGAAGTTTCTGTTCATGACTTGACTATTGAGAAAAAAGCTCAGTTAATGAAAAAAGCTTGCTTGATAAATGATGAGAGCTGATCTGGAAGCGTGTGGCGCGCACGGCGCAAAACGCTTAGTAGCGCCTTACAAGCCCACAGGATACTTCATGCATTGCGCGTACAGCACGGTGCGTTGCACGGTGCGCGCAAGGCATCGTAAGCGCCTTGCAAGTCTGCCGGATACTTCATGCATTGCACGTACACCACGGTGCGCGCTCAAGTCGTTGAAAAGTCGTACTTTCTTGGTGTCAAACCTAACACGGTCCCTGGTGTATTAGGGAGAGGTCATGCATTCCACCTACAAGAAAGGCCGAATTTTAGCCTTGTGTAAGCATGCAAAACAAACTGTGTAATTCTTTGGGAGAAAAATACTTGCAGGCAAGATTTCGTTAGGAGAGCGGTCTGCCTAGCTTTATGTTGCAGCATTAATATATAATTGATCTGTGATTCTGATTTGTGTGTTATAGAGGTCTCTATTTTAGTTCAAAGTAGGTACGTTTCGCAATCCTTATTGTATTGTTCCCACACTAGCCTCCTTAGTTTGCTCTCCATAGGGCTAGGTAGTGATAAAATTTTTGAGGCATCTCTAGTCCTGAATGTAACTTATAATGCTTTCTCCATAGAGTTTTTCTTTTTCATTTGCAGGCGTCTTGGTCATACTTGCTTTGCTGTTTTTCACTCCATACTTCTATTTCATCCCTAAAGCTGCTCTTGCTGCAGTCATTGTCGCAGCTGTAATCTTCATGGTTGAAGTCGATGTTGTCAAACCGATTTATCGTTCCAAAAGTAAGTTCCTGGATTCTGTAAGGATGAAAATCTCCCCATGCTGTGAAATACCAGCCAGAACAAAACTGCTGTTGTCCCACTCTCAAGCTTTCAATTTTTTTCTGTAACAAAATTCTCTATTACTAGAAACCCATCTCTATACTATCTGTATACTGTCAGAGTTCCTAACCATTTGGAACTAATTCCGAAAAATTAAACACTAAGATGAGCAATTTTTTTTAAATACTTCGAGTGCATTTTTTGTCTAAAAAAAATAAGAAGTACTTTGCGCCACTCTTTCACACAGCGAGGAACATAGTGACGTATACTGTCTTTGGGTGAAATTACCTTTTCAAGGCATTATTAATTACCTACTTATTTGTTCAATTATTTTCAAGTTTAGTGTAAGCCTCGCGCTGTGTAATTTCTTGGCAATTTTAGAAGCTTCATGAATTGAATGTCATTTACCAGAAGTGGTTTATCAACCATGAGGTACACAATAGAATATCGTACGTCTACATTGACTGCAATAGGATGACTCGGTCTCTTTTGATACGGATATATTCTGTTTGTCTAGTCATCAATAAGTGAATGAGTTCAGTATGCATAAGGTCTGGTCTTAAGCTTACTCTCTAGTCTCGGTTTTTTACGTGATTAAGCACACATAAGAATATAACAAACCATCATTTTTTGTGGTTTAGAATTTGTATTGTGAATTATTCTCTATAAGACGAAAATAATAAAATGCTGTTGTGCTTTTACAGAAAGTGATCTCATCCCTGGGCTATCAACATTTGGTGCTTGTCTTATTCTACCTCTAGAAATTGGTATTCTTGTCGGAATTGGACTAAATTTAATATCAATTTTGTATCATGCAGCCAGACCGAAGATTTCCATGGAAATTCACAATGTGAGGAAATTTAGATTTCTGACTTTCTTACACCGACAATCTTTAACTTAATCTAATCTACCCTTTCTCTAAAATCGGACAGAACCTGCACTTGTTTGATAAGGTGGCACTTTTAAGTAGAAATTTTCCTTCTCATTTCAATTCTTAGTGACTGCTACCTGCGCTTGACTTGGTGAGAGCTCTGTTTGAGTATGTCTTTGCACATTATGGGCGACCAAACTTATCATAGGAAAGCTTTATGCTTTGAAAGTAAGGCATTCTCAATGTGCCAATCATTTGGAGGTACCCTATTCTATGTCTGGATCAATTTTTTTTTTTTTAAATAACAGCTTCTCAGTACTTTAGTTTCAAAATGATCATATATTCAGCGATGCTCATACAGCTAATGAATCTCAAACTTGTGTAGGTTTCTCCAGCGACTGGTTAGATTGCATAGACTTATTTTCTTAATATTTTTTACAACTCTACGTGAATTAAAAAATTGTCTCTTCATTGCAGAGTCGAGCAGGAATAGAATATTTACTGCTGACGCCTGACCGTTGCTTAATCTTCCCATCTGTAGCGTATGTCAGAAACCTTGTAACCAAGCACAGTATAAAGCAAGGTATACCTGTGGTTATTGACTGCTCTCATATTTATGGTGCTGATTTTACAGCAGCAAAGGTATGCATCTTTATTTTCTCTTTCCATTATAGCCTGAGTTTCATTTTACTTGTCCCAAATCTAAATTTAAGAAGATTCAAGTTGAGGGATTGGTCATACGGTATAACCGAAAGAGTGGATGGAGTAAATTTAATTGCAATAAAAAATAGTACCAAAACGGTGCGTCTAAAAATGTTTGCCCCAAATCCTTGGTGAAACTTATGGCAGGTCTCTTCGGACTCTAATATGATATCGTAACTTTTCTACTGGAAATGGGTGTAAAAATGCTGAAAACATCAAAACACATCTGTCTTTTAGTTTTTTTCTTGGAATTAATTTAGTATGTTTCTTTGCCAGGTCATAGAAGTTCTAACGGAGGATTTTTCAAAACGAGGACAACCATTATTCTTTTACAACTTAAAGCCCAGTGTTGTTGCTGTATTTGAAGGAGTACAGCCTACAGATTTTGTGGTTTACTACGATAAGCATGATCTGGATCATTTACTAAGGAGTAAAATGTAAGTTTTACAAAGTAATCTTTGTATTGGAGCAAATTCAATCATTTTGTCTTGAAACTTGTCCGTTTTAGATTTCACAAATATCTAGACTACATTGCATTTAACATGAACTTATCAAAATCAAGCATTCATGTAATTAAAATAAAATGGGAAGTAGAAAAAAAACCAGATAAAATCCTCGTAATTCCGAATCTTGATAAAAGAAGGAAACCGTGTGTTGAGGAATAAATTACAAATGAGATCTTGAAAGAGCTTGAAAATTATTCAAAAAATGCTTACTTTTTTATTCTTAAATCTGCTCGAACCATGACCCTCCAGAGTTTTTTGTCTCATTAAATATTATGTCTTCATCAATATGTTTGAATATTTTAAAGTATTGTATTTGTTTAAATAATTCAATTTTCGTCATGTTTAGGGTCGCAAGTCAGGATGCCTGCTTTAAGACAAGCACACCGAAACTACCCAGATTACCTAGGTGATGAGTCCTGTGAGAAAAATTGTTCTTCCAATTCGTCAGGTCATGATAGATGACTGAATTCTCTTGAAGGCTTCTCATGATCATATTCAACTCTTGGTACCCTAGGTTGCGGCGTTTATGGCTGATCAGGACTACTTTGTGTTTTTTTTCGTCTTCAGGTGGCCTTTTTCTGTTTCATCTACATTCCTGCTCTGTCAATGAAAATATGACTAAGCTTTGTCTATACTTTAATGATGGGTCAGTTTCATAGAAACAAAGAAGTCTCTCTCAATCATGAGGTCCTCTTAGACAACTGATTCAACTAACAAAGATAGATTCAGATACATTAGTCAAATGGACCTTTAGGATCGTCAATTTTTTCCGTCCATTCCAGGATTTTTCCCTGAAAAAATCAATGAGTTTATATTGGTTTTTTATGGTCAAATTTTTGGGCAAATTCAAAACTCTAGGCAACAAAGTTTTTGCTTGAAATCATAAACGTAACTGGAGGGGTGAGGGAGACAGTCTGCTGTTGCTGAAAATCACAATGTAAAAATAATTTTGCTTCTTGACGTAAGATAATTGTAGCTAATATCCCCCTCTGTATTCATATGGTTTTTCTTGTTGGAAACTTTCCCGGTTATCTTAAATCTCAAAGCTCTAAGCAACTCTCTAGCAACTTTTGAGATTGCAATGAGGAGTTTCCTCTGTAATTTCTGGTGCTGAATTCGAAAATGTCTGCAGTATTATTCCATCTCTCACTAAAAATCAAAATTTTTTATAGAACAGGTATTTTCTGTCAACAAAACTTACAGTGTTGAAAGATTTGATTTTTAGAGAGGATGGTAGAAGGGAAAAGTGCGATGAAAATGTTTGAAACTAGAACCAGAGTTTATAAAAAATACGTTCATGGAAAAATTGTGTCACAAAGTTTGTTTAAAGATGCGAAATAACGAGGAAAGTCTTACATAGGAAATACCATATGAGGCCACAAGAACGCTGAAGGGTATATTGACACCATAGTATTCTGTATCAAGGAATAAAGCTAATTTTATAAGTTATTCTCAGTGTTAATAGACTATCCTTCCCTCTCGTTCGATTTACATTTTATAGGTACCCAAAACTATGTTGTCCAGCTTAATGGATGATCCTATTTCCATTATTTGATTCAGTATAATTGTAATTCTAAATGTTCCTGGCAGAATTTAGTGAAAAGAAGAAATATTGAAATGAAGACTAAAATTGTGTAAATAGGCTGACATTCCAGGACTTGCTGAACAATTAAAACACTGCAAAAACTTGTATCTGTATGTTATTTGCTATGAGATTTTGGCAATCAAAGAGTCCGAATCCTTTTCTTGCTCTTGTAAGTAAATTGTTTGAAATGAATATCTGTACTATCTATCAATGTTCCCTGGGTGCATGCGTTTATCGCAGTTGGTGAAATACTATTTGCTGTCTTTCCCTTTTTGTATTATTTTATTTGTATCATTCTGCTCAATTCAATAGGGCAACTTTGTTTTTTTTTAAAATTTGACTCTCCAAAGGAAAATGAATTTCAGAGCCTGATAACTGAAAATCAAGACATAAAGGTCCTTTTGTCGATAAAAAATATTTTACAAAAATTTGAGCACAAATAAAACGTAGAAGTGTTTCGTCAAACAGAGGAGCTGTAATAGTTTGAATAAGTAGGTAATTCAAAAAATAAAGCCAAGTTTTCATCTGTCACTATAGGGGCTCAAAATTGTACAATTCAAAAGCAATTTTACGTCCACTCTTGGCACAAATATGGACATTGCTCCCAACTGATTCTTTGAATTACTGGAGAGTATTTCCCGTCTACGAGTCAAAATTAGATATTTTCAACATAACTTCAGTACAGTCGCTTACCTATGAAAATGATATATGTTCTTAAAATTTTCAAATGTGCATCGTTATCTCCCTAAAAGAGAGTTAATGAGGGAAAACTAATGGAATTTAGGGAAATGTGTGACTTTAAACTCTAGACTTTACCCACCGATTTTTAAGTATTCAAACAAAGAAAGAGGTATCTTATAAAAACTTGTGTATGTAAATATTTTCAGAATTTTGTACCCATGTAAATTAAACACCTAGTTATCTACAGTGACATGGCGTGCTTGGCGAGGTATCGATTGATCTGCCATTTAAACCTATGGAAAAGGATCAAGAAACAGGGTGTTTGCAACAAACACTCTGATAATTGATTCTTCACCACAGCTCAAAATGGTGAAATACAATTATCGATCAATCACGCCACTGGTTATCTAACTATCCGAATACTCCTTGATAGTCAACTTTCCTAAGTATTCCGCTTACATTGTGTACAACACATAAAAATAAATGG
This sequence comes from Bemisia tabaci, assembly GCF_001854935.1. Lineage (NCBI taxonomy): Eukaryota > Metazoa > Arthropoda > Insecta > Hemiptera > Aleyrodidae > Bemisia > Bemisia tabaci. The sequence continues at coordinate 503,001 of NW_017547443.1, read as the reverse complement.
ACCCTTTTACAAGTACGAAACTGTTGACTTTTTCATTTCTCAGAATTTAATTAACAAGTAATCACTAACATCCTCATTTTCTGGAGTCTCTGAAGTTCCTCAATTAGGTTCTTTACAAGAAGTGACTTGTGTTGTAGATGGAGGGGTCAAACTTTCCTTGTTTAAAATTCATTAAGAACTTGGATCAATTTTAAACATTTCACTAGCCCTAACAGCTCGATGCAACTTCATATTTTTTTTTTTTGGGTTCCCAACAAACATCACTTGAAAAACATTGTAACTACTACAAGAACTACATGCTGTGTATCTATCTACATGACTTAAATTTACAAAGATATTAAGAAACGAAGTAACGTTAGATAATGCAGATTATCTGGAACAAGAATTTTGGAGTTCTCTGTCTTTTGTTCTAAGAAATTAGGTGTATAAGATTACAAATTTAATTTCACAACTTTATGAATCCAAAGTTTGACTTTCCCTAAACAAATCTCTTATACGTATGATTGAAAATCAAATAAATGTATAACATTCAGATCTCTCTGAATTTTGCTTGTGGTCAAATCTGCACATCTTTTTAAGGGAAATTTTCTGCGCATGAGCTTTTTCCTTCTATAATTACAATTTTAGTTTTAAACTGAATTCTAGCGCACGTCGCCCAAAAAAGTGAGGGTGTCTAATGACTTGTACACAAACTTGCTACTGTCAGAGACTCTTGTTGAGAATTCAGCGGCTGATATAGTAGGGCGTACTCTATGTAGACCGAAGTCCTGTAATATTCAGAGGCCGAAGGATGGCTTGATTTTGTAAGGAAAAAGAAATAAATCATAAAAATTGAGAGGTCCTTTAAAAGAATCACTTAACTTTAATGAGGGGTTTAACAGAGAATCTTTTAGTATTACAAAAATGACTACACTACGGAAATGAACAAAAAAGGATAAGTATAATAATAATTGCAGAGATCTGGGCACTAATATACCAAGATCTTGCTTCTTCCTTTTCAAGTGGTCAAAAATCTAAAGAAAAAAGTACCTGACTAGCTCTAGTTTTAAAGTCAAAGATGTTCATCGTTAAAGACTTTCAGAGAAAGAAAAAAACAGTACAGTTCTCAGCCGCCTTACAAAGCAGTGTGATCTGAGATTATCAAAATATACATCAACAATAACATAGTCTTGAGCTTTTGGATCAAAAAAGAAAATGTCTGAAAAGAGAGGTACATATTATGTTATACAATTTAAGAATTATTAGAGGTAGGTAACAAACATTGAGAAAACGGCTGTCAGAAATCATTAATTTTTGGCGCTCAGAGCAACCAGCAAGACTTGGCAATCTATCGTCAAAAGTTGGTGATTGGGGTGCCAATTTTTGCCGGTTGCATGGCACGTCAAAGTTAATGACTTAGTTGACAACCTGTTTCTCAAAGAAAGTTAAATGTTAAAAAAAAATCTTTAGATACCGATAAGAACTAGTTTCAGCAAATCCTCAACTGATGCTTTTCAAAAAATACTTCAGTTATCAGTTCCCATACAAGATATTTTTTGACCCACCTCAAATGAACTTTTGGTTTAATTTTAACTAAAACAGATTAGTATTGATGGCTGATCAATGGGTTAACTCCTAAATTTATAGAAAACAAGATCGTATAACTCAGTAAATTTATCATTAGCATAAGGGGCTGCCAAGGAGTACAAAATTAACTTGTTCTTGTTACTTAAATTTTTCGTTTAAAAAACATTTGAAGGGATGAAAGTCTGGAGCTGAATTACAGGGAAAAAGAGGTTACGACCAGCATTAATTTACAATTTTCAACAGAACCGTTCACTCATAATTTAGACGGAAATGAATTATCAGATGATCAAGCTTTTTAGCGATGAAGTCTCACTTCTTTTAAGTGTATTAAATACATACAACTAAGTAAAAGTCCAATATGTATGAATGATGTTTTTTCTTTTTTCTTCTTCTTTTTTCCTGCACAAATGTATTTCTGCAAACATCTGAACATCCCAGTACTTTCTTCTATGATTCTAAAATTAAAATTTAAATTGGAAAACAATAAACATTGATAAAATCATAATAATTGAAAGAACAAAGTACCTACTATTTACATCATTATCATTAAAGTTAAATAATGAAGAGCAACACACTAACATAAACCAATTTGAAAGAAGGAAAATTATTTCTGAGGGGAGGAAAGATAAATACTTTTTAAGTGGTCCTTTAATTATCCGAAAGTTTTTATGGACTACTTATCAAAACAACTCATTAACAGAAGAAGAAGTAGAAATGATGAAAAGAGAAACCACGAGCATTTTAGAAGTGAGTCTTTTCAGAAATGTCTGGTTTTTGCTTTCATAATTAATTTTTATTTCATTCCTTTTGTGACTATTTTAAAACTAGGGATACGAAATATGGTGTTTGCTACTTAGACAAAGTACGCAACTTTGATACGATATTGACAATAAATTAATGAGAAATAAAGAAAAAACAGATCTTTCGCATCATACAAAGTTGCACTACTGACTCTGTAACCACAATTTTTAACTGAAGTAAGGGTTCTATTTTTTTTTCTCTCTTCTGTCTGTCAAAGGAAATACTTTTAGATGATACAGCTAACTTGAATGTTCCAACTGTTGAGAATTTTAGTTTGATTCGGAGAAGTCAAGTTTTGCACCATGCGACAGATCATCCAACTGACAGTGCCAGTTAGTTTAATAGTGTACTGAATAAGAGGACAATCTAGAATGGGCTGTTTTTCTTCATTTTTTTCTAATTGATGGGGACCACCTGATGGTGTCACAAGAGAAAAATACTTTGACATCAAAACAAACAACACATGGTGTAGCAAATTTGATTTCTTCTTTTGTTGGTAACAGATTTTACACATGAAGCAACCGGAGAAAATCAGAGCTTTGATCAATCAGGGTTTCCATAATATCATCGTTTTCAATGCCTTAACTTTGTTTATTTTTTCGGGACTCCGAAATTTCCGAATTTCTTAACCTTTGAACAAAATGTGCACTTCGATTTGTTTTCTTTTAATTAAGCTGCTGAGCCGACACACTACTCGAAAAATTTCCTGACATTTCTGTGAGTTTTCTGACTTTTCTGGGTCACTGTAAATTCCCTGATATTCAATTATTTTCAGACCACCAGAAAACCCTGTGAATAAAATATCTTGAAACTACTCTGAAACTACTCTATCATTAAATTACACCAAAAAAAGATATGGAAGAACATAAACTTTACACTCAAAAATAGAAGTATTTCATGCCCATTCAACGATTTCAACTCCTTCCCAAAAAAGGCCCTATCTACCTTAAAATTAAAACAAAAAGCGCAAGCGATCAAATGTACGGTCCCATGTAAACTGTCATCCAATCGTTGGATGATTCATCGCATTGAAAGATAATTATTTTAGAATTACCTTGCATGCACTCAAATACTCATGATTTTGCAGTCCAGGAACTTAGACAATAATTTTTTGCTGGATTTAAACTCAACAAAAAAAAAACATTTTTGGCATAATTTGCCAGGAGTGAAAATTAGAGAACAGATTAGTGGAATGATATTCTTTTCATGTCTAAACATTTTTTAGTATTCTGGTTTGCAATGCTAATAGACACAGTATTAGGGAGATAAGATTAAATGATTGACTGCAGATTTGCAGTATTTGCAAAAAACCTGACATTATGCTTGAAATTTCTAGAATAATGATTTCCATGGTAAATTGAAACGTCAATACAGACTAAAAACAAAGATAAACTTAAACAAAAGCACTTCTAAGATAATTAAGCCAATTACAGGTACTGAACAATGAAGGCTCAGAGTCAGAGGCAGGTGGTGGACTTCAGAGGTCAAAGACAAAAACAGCAAAGGCAAAATAAAAGCACAGGTCATGCTCGTCTTTTAGATGGGTCCAAAGAATACAGTGGGTATGGACAGCCAAATTTATTTTAAGGACGAGAGGAAGATAAAATCACAATCATCACCCGTTTTAATTGCTTTAGATCCTGAGAGTATAGGATACTAATCATCCAGCTTCAAAGGAATTGTACGGATTGGACAAAATCAATCAATAAATTAGAGTTTTGCTGTGAAACTTTAGAGGTACAAGGAGAATTGATTTTCTATACAAAAATAGGAATAAGTGCATTTTCTGTTCACTTCAGTTTTCTTAGTAGATTCATAGAAACTCATTTTTTTATTAGCTGTATAATCATTTGTCAAATATCTGCCTCATGTAATATGCTTCTATACCACCCTCAAGAACAAATTTACGGCATAAAAATATGCACTTTGATACTGCAGCGACTCCACAAAAACCTAGTTTTTGTCAAGGGAAGCCTGTAAGCATTTTCCGAGTGAAACTTCAAAAGTTAAATTTAAAACTTTCCGTTAGTTTAGATGCTGTTGACACAGTAAATTCCACATGAGCAGAAAATCGTTGACAAAACTCCCATAACACGTATCTCTTTTGCAATGTTTAAGATCTTTACTCCAATTTTATTTTTATAAAGGTGAACAAATAAACTTCGTTCTTTGAAGTTTTTTTCACAATTCGCTTCACACAGAGAAGAAATATCAAGATGGTATATTAGAATTGACGTTGAGTAGTTCTGTTTTTAAAAAGTAAAACATAATGGGAAGTCTACGATGTCGCAAACCAAGATACAAGGTTTGGGAGTTTCACCGTCAAAATGTTTCATCACACACTAAGCTAGATGAATAAAAATATATGGGGGCTGAAGGAATATAAAGGCAGACTCAGTAAGGACTTGAAATTTGTTTTTAAACTTTGGAATTAAATTTTATATGACATCATAGCTGAGCAGGCACATAAAAGCAGAGAAGGAAATTTTTGGTATTATTATTAATTTTTATGAGAGAATTTAACATGTACAGCAATATTGCAACTTGCTATATTTCAGCCGAGATTAATAGTCAACTAGACTTTTGAGTCAAGAAAGATTCAAATTTTGTTGGTGGCAGAACTGCGCCTCAGAAAATAAACTGAAGATTCCTTTAAATTATGGAGATGCCTGAGGAAGTATGAGAATATTCCACTCTCCTGAAACAGTGCTCTCTGAAGTCTCACAAGCCCACCAATGACAAAGGCATGAATAATGATGGGCGTTTGTAGTTGAGATAATTGAAAACTTCGGAACAATCCAACTCTCCCGCAAGTCCAGCATGAAATCACTGATTGGTCAGTATTTTGTAGTTTTATTCAAACGATCTAGCTCTTCAGTAAGGCCAAAATCACCTTATCATAACAGCATTTGGCCTTAGGGCTAATCAGTCTCAAGGCACCTCAGTACGGTACATGCATGGCTGCGCCATTACTCCTTTGCACCCTCTCGATATACAAATTATACAACAATCTATTTGGTTCATAGTAGTGGGGGTTGTCTGAAGCCGAGAGATCTGGATTGTATGAGAACTGCGGAGCAGCACTCTCATTTGATCTCGATGAGCCATTACAATTACTTATAGACAACGATACACAGTCATTGTATGCTGTGGCTTCCTGTTTCATAGGCGAGTATGAATCAACCTGTGGACACAGAGAAAAACGTTTCCAGGTTAAATACATTTACATTTCATAAAATAACGCATTTGAAAAATGTAAGAGATTGAAAAGCATCTACACGAAACAGTGTTTTTCGAACTTCGAACTGCAGAATCTCCAGTATGATTCAGATTTTTAAGCATTTTAAGTGCTTGTTCGCTCGTGATGCAATTTTCAAAGCAATTATACCACGATTTTAGGTTTTAGCCCCCTTTTCGGCGAGGTTCAAAAAACTAAACTCTTTGATTTGTTTCCATTTCAACCCACAGTCCTAATTTTTGTGCGATTTCAAATTTTTATAGAGACTTTTACTGCAACATAAAATAGGTACTTGGTTTTCTACTGAGTTTGTTGATTGTACTCTGCAATTATTTCAATGCAGCACATACAAAAAACAACGATACAGTTCAAATTTGCCCCGAAATATTTTCCCAACAGGAGGGAGTCAAGGAAGTTCTCAAGCAATTACTCTGAGTATTTTTCCCTTTAAAAAAGAAATTGTGACAGGAAGTCTGCAGCATTGCAAACCAAGATATACTTTGTTTCAGTTTCACCGTAAATAAGTTAAATAAGGATGCACTTAAAATTGAAAGTGGATGGGCCAAAAGAGGGAAAAAAGCTAGAACAAGGATTTCTCCTGAAAACGATCAGGCTATGATTGTCACAGGAGCGCAGAGAATTCTTCAGAGCAAAAATAGTTGCAATCTAGACCTCAAAACTCTTTCACTTAACAAAAAAGTAAAAGCAATGCATGGTACCAACAAGGCCAAAATTGAGTTAATTGTTTCGTGCAATAATAGTAGTCACAAAATTAAATTGCTGAGTCTCCATAATAGCTGCATACCCCTTCAAAGGGATCCAGAAAGTCCTTTGCTTTCGCATAAATCAGCAAGCTTTCCCAATGCCCTTCTATCGGAGGGCTTATTGTACGTGCAAGCCAAAGAACTCGCTTCCCAGCTTTCTTCATAAAAAAAGTCTGCTGAAGGACTTAGTGCTCAATTAGTAATGATTTAGACAGTTTTTTTCACGGAAGTCAACAAGCAAAAAAGTTTCCTGTCTATTCCCCCAAAAATATATGCTAAGGGTGTGACCTTTAAGAAATTCAGCAAAAAAAACTTGACTGCGGACACAAAAAACTTTTCGTCCTCAACTGCTTTCACAAAACCACTGTAGGAGTACATTCCAACGCTCCAACACTTCCTAGACCCTTTTCAAATCCTGAGGATTTTTTATTTCTTTTATTTATTTATTTATTTAAAGATGTCTTCTTCACAAGCAGTTTGAAGGCCTTTATGATGACTCTATACCTGAAAAAGCAAGCTTTCACCAAAGCTTCAAATATATTTTTCTTAAAAAAGGTTTTCCCATCAGATAAAACTATCATTAATACAGAAGCTGTCTCTTTTAAAGCGTTGATTTTTAAGGGTCTCAATGCTTCTATTACCTATGCATTCTAGAAGTCTGGATTGCTGAGAGGAAGTAAGGCTTTGGAGTGTTCTTTGGCTGGGCCCTTCTAAAAATAGACGTATCAATTTTTTTTTTTACAAAGTAAAAGCATTTAAAATTAATCAAAATCCACAAAGAAGCTGCAAAATTCTTTACACTAGGTAGATTTTATTCGGTAAATTTATGAGGTTTTGGTTTCCATTAAATATTCATTACTTTGGAAAAAGGTTAGAAAATTGACATTTTGTGAATTCTTTGATTACTTTAGTGATGATGAGCCAAAGAGATTTTCATCACCAATATCATGAAGAAATCATCAGAGAGGGATGCATCAAGTTTTTTGGAAGGAAGAGAGAAGACTAAAAATGAAGGTACAAACCTGACTAGAGCAAGAGTGTTTACAAAGTGGCATCATGGAAAGACCATTGTAACTGGTACCCGCATCGATATGGAGGTTATTGATTCGCTTAGAGAGAGGAATACAATCCGGTTTATCTTCATCTTCATTTTCACGAAGTCGTTTTCTGAAAAGGATAAAATCAAGAACTTAGACTGAATGCTTTCCTTTTGCTTGTATTAAAGATTACAACCTCAAGCTGAAGCAATGAATTGTGTTAGTTTTAGATTTTTCTGACTAATTAGACATTACTCTTGCTTTTCTCCACTCAATTGAACCCTTACTACATGTAGGTTTCTGGTGGATTTTAGTATTTATCAAAAAAGATCGTCCAGGTTCCAGTATCATCATAGTTAGCTGACCACGAATATTTAAGCGCCAAAGTTATTCAAGCATTACTAAGAAGTATTCCTAAAGATTTTGCCCATGGTACCTGTCGGATTCAAACATTGAACAAAAGAGTGAGAGCGGAAGGCATGAAACAAAAAAGCGTAGAGGCGTGGCAGGTCGAGTTGAAACTATGGAATCAGGTTATCTATGTTCTTCCCCGTAATGAGACAAAGAGAAGAAAAATAAGCAGTGCCATAATAAACATGAAATCATAAAAACTGTAATCATAGGTACTAAGTTTGGTTCTACTTTTGATGCAGAAGCACCGAGATTTCAGACATCAAGGCTTGCAATTGCTGGATAAAGAAACATCGATAGAATGCATCTATCTTCGGAAAGAAACTGAGTAGATTTGGTTCTGTTTTCATGGTCAGTCTACAATTATCCCTGAAGACTTGGCCTCATTCCACTTAGGAACAAACAGCCGCTACAAAGAGTTTGGATCACACTCTAGATCATTTCCCGCATGAAACTTAAACTTCGAACAAATGGTTGATTTGGTTGTTGACGACAAATATTTTGTTCTAACGGATGTAAATAATAGACTTCACACGGATCGTAAAAACAGCTGATCAATCTCATTCTTTCTTGCGACAGTTGTTTAACCTATCGTGAGATAGATAACCAAAACCAATATGTATCAGTGAGACAAGCAATTATGAGTGAATCTTACCTATTGGCAAAAATATTTGTCATTCTGAAATACTCGAGAGCAAAGAGGAATCGGCTAATTTTGAAACAGGTCAAGCACTCAACAATGAGAGGAGTTTGATAGGTCTGCCTGATTATCTGGAATCATAATGGTATGTGGTAAACAGAATACACTGATGACAGCTGAATTCTTACACAATACTTTCAGAGGGTAACAGGACACACTGATAAAGTGATAGGTATATTTTAGCAACACGATTATTTACAAAATTGTATCTTCAAATGAGCAAATTGGGCGAGCCTCAATAAAAGAGTAAAGGAGATGATAAGGGGAGGAAAATTTACGCACTTCTTCACTTACGCAGTAAGCAATGAACATAAAAGGAAATTTTCAATGCAGCATTCTAAAAAGATAATGATAATGAGCAAAAACAAAACAACAACAAAGACTACTCCGGACCGAGCGCTTGATTCCGGAATTTCACTCCGGAACTTATTTAGCCAGTCAGGTTCCAAGAGGACCTATGGCGGCATTTTTGAAATATTGAATATTTACCAGGAAATTTTGATTTTAATTGTGCAAGCGGTTTTGAAAATACAAAATTTTGGCGGGCAGATGGTGTAAGCCCAAATATGGAAAGTGAAATTCCTTGAGATTCTACATGATCTTTGCAAGAGCTGAAAAATTGACTCACATACTATAAAAGATGAGACAAATTTTTTATAGTTGCACATTTTGGATCTTTTAAGTCTACTTTTATCGCAAAAATTTAAAGCAAATCAGTGACAATATCAATAACAATGTATAAGTGTAAAAGGGAATCCCAGCACATACTTGTTTTGTTTACTTCAAAGAAAATAATAAAGCCATTGATATTAATTGCCTATTGAGCCTTTTTTCTAATTCTCCTGTGCAATAAAGGGAGGATCAGTTTTTTTACTGAAGCTCCCCATTTTTTCATGTCCTTGAATCACAAAAATAATCAAGCAATCAAGTAAAGTTTAATCTCCTCACCTCAACTCCACTTATCCCTGATTCTATTTAAAAACATAATGGAGTGGGTAAGTCAGCTCAATGAAGCTTGCAACAGAGGGAAAAAGTAATATAGATGTTTAGGTATAGCCTGTGCGACCATACTTACGTAATCCATATGAAAAACTATCGTGCTTTTCATGTTGTTATTTTCAATCTTACAAAAGAAATGACCAAACTTTATGGATATTTTTTTTTGTTAAAGTTTTTGTAATGGGTAAGCATAAAATACTTTAGTTTATTTATTGGTCCTCTGTGAGCAGATCATCTATGATATAAAATTTGAGCAAACAAATTTGAGCGATCCGACTGATGTACTATGTATTTGTCCATGAAAATAATAAAGGTGCACAAATATTTTTGTTTTTCGTGCAGTTTCTATTTAAGTGTTGCATTTGAAGATTACTCAACTCAGAAAAACTAAACGTTACACAGTAACAAAAGCTGAGTGAAGGTCGTAAGAATCAACAGGGGAGAAAAAAAACTGTTACGTATGTAGGGGTATCTATTGAGGGCCTTATTTGTAATTATTCATTGTTTGGAAGGATAAATATATCAGGAGGAAGCAAAAAATAGACCATTTTAAGATGCAAAATAGAGAGAGAGAAATTCCAAGGGCATTGGTTTAAACTTTACCAGAGAAAATCTCTGGTAAGAAATGACTTTTGATCCCTCTTCCTTACTGTAAAATTTCCCAAATTTGTGTAGGTATGGAGAGTTTTGAAAATCAAATTGAAGAAATGCAGAAATGAGGGAGTAATAAGGAGGCAACAATGATCCTTAGTAATTTTCAAACATAAGATAGCACAAAATATTAAACAAATTTATTTACAGCATAACAAAAATTGACAACAGCCATAGTCTTCAATATAAATGAGTTTAAACAAATTAAAAAAAACATTTTCTGAAAAAAAATCCTAATTAGTAATAATTTTTTCTTAAAATAAAATTGTACTTTTCTGGAATTGCGTTATTTATAAAAAAGAACATAATAACTTTGCGACCTTGTTAAATATATAGGCTAGATGAAGGCACAGAGGAAGTTGGCCAGTGAGATAAGTAAGTTGTTAATCATCGAAATAGTGAAAGAAAATGACTATGATTAAAACTCGAAAATAACAGGTAGGTGTAGCATCAATCCTGTATCTCTTAGACAACATTTGTCATATTCGGTGGAAAAGGCAACCTTCATTATGAAGATAATGGAAACTTTAATTTGCTAAAAAGGAACAAACATGACACATACATTCATACCTATTGATTATCCTTAACTGCGAAAGAGAAATTCCAAGAGCATTGGTCCAAACACTTGGACACCTTTTTCTGTTAACTTTTCAAACTTACTGAATCAAGTTAAGAATTTGAAATAGCATATTGATGAAATGCAGAAATGAATTGGTGACAAGGACAGTTCAACAATCATTAATAGTTCAGAGCACAAACATTTAACACATTTTTTTACAACACGACTAAAATTGGCAGCAGCAATAATTTTTGATGTGTATAAGCTTTAGAAAAATTAATACAGTTTTTCTTCAAAAAAACCCTTTTGAGTGATGAGTTTCTTGTACAATTATTTTGTTATTTTTTAATAAACTTTTACCAAAAATTAAAAAAAGAATATGGTAATAACTTTTAGACCAGATAGGAAGTTTATTTGCTAGGCCAAATAAAGAAAGTCAGTGGGTAAAATATATTATCAAAAATTGAAAAAGAGAAAGAAAATGACTTTACTTAAATTTCAAAAATTTTAAATTGTTTCAGGTGTAGCATCAGTCTTAGAATCTCTGAGACAGCATTTATGATGTTTAATAAAAAAGGGATGATTTATTTCGAAGACTCATATAAAAACTTTACTTTACCAAAAAGGGACTACATATTATTACATGCATCCATAATTTTAAGACCACAAATACTTTGAAAATAACTGGATGATAATACTGAATCAAAACAAAGGGGAATTAAAAACAAATTCTGACGGAAAGAAAAAATTGTGAGGGTGGGGGGAAAACTAAGATTTTTTGAAATTGAGTCTCAAGATTTGTACATACATAGTAAGATTTTCATTGCACTTTCATTCCGTGCACTAAGAAGTCTGCGTTATCAGCAGGATCTAAGGGTGCAACATAAGTCGCAACCCACTGAGCAACCATTCGATTTCCAGGTGCTCTGACAGCTATAAAGCGCACTCTGTCTCCTGAAATCAGAGAATTATAGATGAAATCATACTGCAAGATGGCACAAAACTTTGTCTGATCATGACTGGTTGTAGATTAGCAAAAAGTAATTAAGTAAGTTCCAGATCCGAATTCGTCCATCTAATATTGAAACAAATTTGAAAAAACACCATCTGACATCATCAATCTCAGTAGTATATGGCATGTATTCCCATTGGATAATGCACTTATGAATCAATGATGCTCACATTTTAACTGGTTGGATATACTGCTGTGCTAAGGAAGAACGCTGCATGAGCCTTTGTGCATTGCCAAATTTCCTTTGATAAAACACGAAAATTTAGGAAAACCTGAGAAAATATTTTGTCCGATTTTTCAGAGAATTTTCCTTGCAATGTGCCATAAAGTATCTGAAATTTTCAAGTGGAGATGTTCATAATTGTTCTCAAAAATAAATATATCAAGGGGGGGAAATTCGGCAATGTGTGCATGATCATAACTTGGGCCATTGACATGTTTTTAATTTGTCTTTGCAGTTATAGTTTAGGGAAATTAGAATTTTTCCAGGATAGAACTTCTGATTATATGGCACATTTAAAGAGCATTCAAATAGTTGTTGATTTTCAGTTAAAGTGTAATCAGTATGGTCTCGGACTCTGAAATATTGGTCAATTTAGCAAATGCGTAATTTTTACCTTTGATTGAAATTCTCTGAAAAAAAGGGGAAGGTTAGGAGAGTAAATCCCAAGATCCCAATTAGGTTTGAAGGGAAATTGTTTTTGCACCCATGGTGACACGGTTACATTGGCAGAGCTGTGAGCAAAATTGCAAGATATGTTGATTCTAGATTAAGACCAGTAAAACGAAGTTTAGGGTCTACCTCAATGGCATGAGCTTGCAGCATGCATGTGCATTTTTACTCATTGTTGGCACTCTTTCTAAATTTTTTTGAGGCACAATTCATTCCATCATTGCCAAATGCCCAGTCAAAACAAATTTTTTTTTTTAAGGAAGATTGGGCTTCTCTTCAATTCACAGCACACAGCAAAAATAACAGAAAATACAAATGAAACATATTGATAGCATATATTGACATACTTACGCTCTTTAAATATATCTCTTAAATCTGTGTTTGCAAAATTAGTGTCGCCCATGTAACAAATAGAACTGCTGAAAAGAACTGTTTGGAAAACCTTTGGTGCAACTTCTCCCAAGAGTAGACCATTTTCATGATTTAAGAGGCACATGATGAGGCCCTCAGCAAACAAAAATAAACTGTATGGATAGTGGGCCAGCTGAAAAAAAAACCAAAGGCATTTATACGCTGTTAATAAAACAAGTAGCAAAAGCTACCTGCTGAGGGGGCGCCGCCCCCCCAGACCCCCCCTTTCAAATTATATATGTGAGACTTTGAGTATCATAGAAGTCGTGCGGCGACATGCCGAATGAAATGCCACAATTAAAATTATTGGATCAGATGATGAGCTGATAAAAGCCTTACCTAGTAATTTGGGAACATTTCTGACACAGTTTGGTTGCTTTAACTATCACTTTGATTTGCGAAATACAAATCGTTTTCACTTCGTATGTAGTTAAATTTGATTTTGACTGACTTAGTTTCTGATGGATTCAAACTCATAATATACATTTAGGTTCCAGGGAAAGAAAAATGCAGATGAGCTACACTTCACATGAATATAGATTGATTAAAAATAAATAATCCGAAGAAGTGATGGAATAAATGA
>NW_017547443.1:414433-483182 GCF_001854935.1 Bemisia tabaci | reverse complement strand
ACCTATTCTCCATGCAAAGATAGGGAGCTAATACTTTGACAGGGCTACCAATTTATCTGGGGACTCCAAAACTGAATACACGGCAACCCTGCTAATGTATTTGCTCCCTATCTTTGCATGGAGAGTTTGTGTTCATGTAGACGTGGACTCTCAGGGTAGGGTGGGATATCCCCTCCATTTTGGCCTCAACTCGAGAGGTTTTTTTGAGCATGGAAGATGATTTCAGAGAAAACCAGTGGCACCATTGTGTTCCTCGCGAACTTTTATACAAGAATCAACAGTCAAATTGCAAATTCCTCGCACATGTAACATCTCCATTGGGCCAAAATGCACCGATATCAATACCTCATATGTTACTTGGTTCCTCGAAAATTCTCCTGTTGGACTTAGCCTAAAAGTGTGGACACTTTTTAGCCTCCGGCGAAACCTAGAGTCTATACGGCTTCGCCGCACGACTAAAAACCAATAACTGTAAGTAACTTTCACCAGCCATGATTTTAAATAGAGCTAAGCAGCTACAAGAAAATGAAATTATTTGCATTAGAATTCAAATTCATTTGCATATACTAGAAAGTGCTATTTGAACTACCTCTACTTGTGAGATTTGATAAAGCTTTGATGAATTTTAGGTCAAACTGATATGCTTCAGGGATAGTTCCGAGCATAACCTTACCACAAGTGAAATTTTGCCTTTACATAAAAACAGATCAATTTCATGTGTCACAAATCGATGGTCAAAGTGCATAGCTAAGTACTTATCTCCATTGTGAAGTATCAAAATATCCGTTCATATTTTATTTTTTTAAGAAGAGAGCCACATATAGGTTGAAATTTTGATTCAATGTTCTACCGACAGAGAAGAAAAATCAGGGAAATTTTAAAGAAATAACATTAATAGTTTTCCGAAGAAAAAATAAAGTACAACAGAAAGTCTGCAACATTGCGAACAGAGATGCAAGGTTTCACACTTTGGCCATCGAAATACATTATTTTAAAAACCATACATAATAAAATACAGTATTCCTCTTGTGTCTGCAAAGTAGCTTTAGAGATTTGTGTTCTTTTCTGTGTTGAGGTGAGCTTTGACCAGTTTTGTAAAAAATAAACTGCCAATTATTGGTGGAAATATTTCCTTGCTATTAGCTCGCAGTGAGCTTGTCAAAAACAGCAGTGCACTAACTGAGCTACCTAGTTTGTGAAAGTCAAAGACCGGAGGTAAAAGTGCACAGCAATGTTGCAGAAGAGAATCTAACCTGCCATCTATTTTTTGATAATGTTTCACAAATGTACACGAGAAAACTAACCTCTTGGGTGATCTCCGAGAAAGTTACAGCCTTCTTTTTTTCATCATAGTAGGCTGGTTTCTTGCCTCGCCACACACAAACTGCGAACCATGAGCAATGTTGATCATTAGTTGATGGAATCACAGGTACTGCATCACAGAAAAAATAGTCACTTTCTGTCATAACTTGGAGCAAGCTACCGTTGACTCTTTTCTTCCCAATGTACAGTTTACTCGCCAACATGAGAACAGATTCTTCTTTTCCTGCAAAAAAAATTCAAAGAGTAAACAACTACACTAGGTATCAGGTAAGTTTCCATTTTAAAAAAAAAAATGAGGACATTCAAATATGTGTAACAAAGTCAGCTAGCTGCATCTATATCATTTTTTGATGCGAAAAAGCGAATTTGCTTAGCACTGAAAGGAAAAAATCATGAAAGTTTTTAAGAATTGACAAGAGTAGTTCTCCGTTTAACAAATGAAGTATAGCAGGAAGTCTGCAACATTGCAAACAGAGATAAATGGTGAAGGAGTTTCAGGATCCATATAAAATCTGCTAAAATTTGCAAGGAAGGAAACCCTTTTTCTACGTAAAATGTGCGTACCTAAAGAAGTCTTGTAGCGCCACCATAGATTTTTAATTAGTTATTTATCGCTTCTTTTGTAACATGTTAAGTATTATAGTTAAGTTGATTTTTCGAGAGTTTCATTAACCTTTTTGTCCTTAAATGGAGTATCACAGAACAACTGCACACTTCTCGTTTCTGAGCTTACAGTGAGAGCGCTCTATTGAGATGCAATTTGCACAGAGCTCTGGGTTGAACTTTCAGCTGTAAAACGCTACATGGTATGGCTCTCTGAGTAAAAAATTGCTTTTGTTGCAGAATTTTTAAGATGATGTGTCAGAAGGGTCCTTGACGTTTTTCCACCAATACTTTCTCAATAAAAATTATCAAAGCAGAAAACGAAAAAAATCAAAACTTGTACAGAAAAAAGGAATGCAATAGAATGAAGTCTTTCAACAGAGTGCAATTTTAAGACCACAACAGTGAGTAGGTCCTCGTGTATGTCTTGTTACGACTTACATTGTTGTCTTTAATTTTCCAAGCAGTTACCTTACGTTTTTTTTATATATATATATTCCAAAGGCATGTAACTCCCCCACACAAGCTTCAGATTTTGGGGGAGGAACTACTGTTTTACGGCATTTTTGCATGTACTCTTTTTGAACAAATTTCTAATTCTAAGTAATTCTAATCAGTATTAAACAAACAAACAAACCCTCTTCATTCTTGTAGATGAGAATAGCAAGCTTCTTGGAAATTTCATTGACAGTGACATAAGCATTTGTCAACCCCGGTCGCACAATGTTTGGGAAGCCGAAAGTGGGATATCCAATGTCACCTTCCTCCATTCGCCATGCTCTTAGGATGCATAGTGGAGTTCTAGATAAAAAGAAACAGGGATCAAGTAAAACACATAGAGACGCAAAATTAAAGGATTCAACAGAGATAGGAGTATATTCTTAATAATTGCTTATATCTCCTGAATTGAGGACAAATTCAACAGATTTTCACAGTCTTGAAGAATGATTATTTTGGTGACAAGAATCTTTTAAGGGGAGTAAGTGAGTAAAATTACTGATGATACCAGTTTCTATATCGTTGAACAGTACTATGATAAAGAGAGTTGTGTTCTCCTTAGAGCTTAATAGGCACTCCTGTAATATGTCAGTACTTTTCTACAGTTTTATTGAACTGAAACTCTATAGACTGGACGTGGGTTCTCGATAGACTTCCAGATTTGGTATTGCATTTTCCTCAGGTACATAAAATAGAATCAGGACCGAATAACTTACCCACCAGGAGTTGCTGCTCCAGGACTAGTGCAAACGAACTTGATCTTACTTCCAACATGGACACAGTCTGAAATGAACTTAGCGTTCACAGGCCTACAACCAATTTGAAGTTTATCTTTTGCCAGGGTTCCAATTTTTTGAGTGTTATTCCATTTAAAACTGACTTCTGCTTCATTGGAGGAGATGATTTTTTCAACTTTCCCTACAATTTCATGCAAATATCCATTTAAGCTCATGACTGAGATTATTTATAAAACTAGGGAATGGGTAAGATGAGATGATCAGGATGCGATAATACCAAGAAGGACGCAGCGCCAATGTAAAAACACCTACTCTCTAATTTCAGGAAGAGATAACTACAGAACTAGTCTCGAGAAATAAAAAGCTCTGCCGACAATTACATTCTCATATTCACAAAGCAATTCCTTCCAGAGCAGTAAGAAATTGTAATGACGTTTCTTTCACTTGGTCAACTTGTTGTTCACATTGGTTTGTTTACATACCAATTGACTCGACTGTCCTGCAGTGATTCAGCAACGATGATGCGGCTAACGGATTTCACCCTGTCACTGAAGACCGGTGGTTGTTGAGTTCGTTACGTTACTGGAGAAGAGGTTATGTTTGGTTCTTGTATGTTGTTGAGTTGGTGTAAAAACAGAAATTAAATTCGTGGTTTTTCATGAAAATCTGAAGTGAACTATGATGAAATTTTCCCAAACTAAGTTTTCATCCATCTTTATATCACCCTCGTCAATTGCCAGGCAATTTCAAATTTTGCCAAGTCTTTAGTTGATAAGAAAATCAATGTGACCTGTGTTAGGAACTAGGAACCTGCCACTCAGGCTTTTTAAAAGTACTTAGCGACAAATTAATTTTTGCTGCCTCTCTATGTTAACTTTTCAATATATTCTCTGACTCTCAATGAGAAATTCAATTCTCAGTTCATCGCAGCTTTAAGCTCTCAATGGATTTTGAAAGTCCAGACGTTGAAAAGGACTTTCCTGGATTGTACGCCTCAGAGTCAGGAAGAAGAAGCAACGAAAGTGACTGTAAGATTACAAGCTGTCTCCTGCATCCCTTTTTTGCATGTTTTGTTACCCTCCTGCATGATTCTAGTGCCAGTCCTTAGCTGCGATGCCCAACAACTCTTTCAAGTGCAGCCAGAAATTAGGTTTGTTTACATTAATCCTAAGTATAAGTCTGTAAGTATATGTACTGATAGTAGATTAGTGTAATGCACTAAATGTGTAATGAAACTTTGTTTCCTTGATCTCATGATTACCCTTTGAAATTGATACTCATTCCCAGTTGAAACTACATTTGTCAGAGATTTTTTGGGGATGCATAGGAAAACCAATCCAGCATCAGACAAGTTGACACTTGTGTACCTTCTGTTTGCAAACAATTGTGCTGCCACCATCCTAGAGTGATTGGGTATCACCCAAGGGCATCAATGCTGCCTTGTATGAATGCCCAAAACAATCTATTGCTCATGATGGTCAAGAGTAAACAAATGTCAACTTAATGAACGCTAACTCTAACTGCATGTTTCCTCTCTTGCTCAATCAACCTACTTGCAATGCAGAATGCCAAGCTCAAATATACACCGACTGTGTATGTCTGCAGTTTCTAAAAGTAGACAGTCACAGAAGACTCCTTAAAATTTGTATTTTAGTCTAGGTACTCTACAAATCAACTGAATTAATTTTTTTCTCCACTTTTAAAGTCTCTGTTGTTGGAAATATTCCCAAAAATTGAGGGTTTATTGGTGTTTCAGTTATTTTCCAATTGGCGAAAAGTATGTGTTGGAAAAACTTTAAATGTGTAAATCTACCCAAGCCCAGTTTTATCTGATGTGACACTAATGTCAAGCTGTTATCAAATAATGAAGTGAAGGAAATCTGTTGAACTAACTTGAACCACTCCAAGTGGTTTTTCCTTCTGATTTAACGACATTTTCAACTGGCGCTAGTACAGTAGTTGAAAGAATTACAGACTTTCTCAGATTTTTGTGGTGTATTGTAAGTTTTTTCCTCTTATTTTTTTATTATTTGTTTTATTTTTATTTTTTATAAGTATACAAAAATCATGCATGAACCATGACCGGGACGCACATCAGCATGTTTTCCAGCAGTCTAGTAATTTTTTAGTATTCAAAGCTTTTTAAAACCAAAATGTATCCAACCCCTGTATTACGGATGATTAATTATTATTTTCAGTCAGTGATGAATCGCATGAGAAACCATCTAAGAAGGAGTTGCTGATTGGGAAAAGGAAAGAGAAGAAGGAAAAAGACTTGAGGTATGCAACGTTAGAGGGTGAAAGTTCAGTTGATGAAGACGCTGAAATCAAGTAAGTTTTGCTGTTTAACTTGTAATCTCAAAATTTTAAAAGGTAGTAGCCGCATCCCATTACTACAAGCTTGTCCAATGATGATCCTAAAATAAAGGTCAATCCAATAGTTTTCTTTATCAGGTTTAAAGATTGCTGATATGCATACACAGACATCTGTGAATCTAGGTAATAAAATGGTAAAATGGTGCTGGGTCCACGCCATTTTGCGAATGAAACAAAGCTAAAGTGTTCACAAATTCCAATTACTACTTTGAGTCTAAAATTTTGAGCTCTAGTTAAAATGTTTGAACTTCTTGGCTTTGTTTTCCCTGCAAGAAATGTGGACCCAGCACCATTTTACCATCTTGTCACATACATCGTGGGCCATTTCTTAGTGTTGATTTCTTGAATCTAGGTACTTGATACCTTTTTGAAGGTTTTCTTCTCGAAAATTCCACAAAGATTCTTGTGCTTCGCATGTATGGAACATTTAAACCGAGAAAAAAACACTGATTGCACAATCATTACATGTCAATTGGAATAGTTAACCACAGTCAAGGAGTCGGGAATCAGGAATGATGATGCCTGTTAACGCATGTTGAAGTCCTACCTTTTTTTTGGTCCTTTCTCTAATAATCAAACTGTCCTTGTCCCTCGACATTTACTGTACCTAACTTTGGTGTCAGGCTGTAATAAATGAAATCGTTTTTTATTATTGTCGAATTTGCATCAGTTGAAACATTTCAGTCAAAACCAATCACACCATCATGGAGTGAGAATGTATGTTGAGATTTAATTGTATGAAATCATTTAAAACTGCCCTTTCATTATTTCATTTTTGGAAACAACCTATCAGTGTAGAAGTGTCTGTCTGAATACATTTGATCAAAACTCTAAGCACTCTGTAAATACTACTACTGATAATCAAATATTACTATAAGGGCTCTTCAAAAATATGTTTTTGTAACCATTGTTTGTGTCCATACTTAGCGTGGTTCATGTGGAATTAGACTTTTCATCATTGAATTATACTTTTTTTTCCTCTTAATGTTTTCAGAAGCCCACTGAAAAGTAAAAAGTCTAAAGCTTTCAAATTTTCTACCAAGAAGGACAAAGACAAGGATAAAGAAAAGGATGCCATCGAAAAAGAAAAGAAAAAAGACTCCAAGAAAGACAAGGAAAAGAAAAAAGATATTAAATTAAAGGATGTGAAGGATAAAAAGAAGAAACATTCAGATGGAGCCAGCGACATTGCCGGTATGTCATTACCTTTGTTTTACCACTTATCTCACCTTGTTTCGTGCGCCTCATTAGGGAGCAAAAAGTTGCTCATTGAGTGCCTAGTCCTAAAATCTTAGGCTTGAGCTTTGCACTGCCATGCTGCGTTTCCTTTAACACCATCGCAGTAATTTTTACATTACATTAGAGAACTCTACCTCAGACATTCTACAGACTATGGTAGATTCTCTAAACTGTCAGATTCTTTCAGCCCTCTTGCAAAACTTACAATACTCCACTATTTTTATGAGTTTCAATCACTTCCACTGGTGATTTTGTGTTGTAGTTTTCATGTATCCAGGCATGTTATAGAAAAATTAGAATCATTAAAGAAAGCACTTTAATTAGTCAAAAAATTTACAGAAGATATGGCAGAAACTCAGCCAAGTCCAAAATCTCTCTTCCTCTAAGTTTAAAGCTGTCTGGAGCTATTGGGGTAAATTTATTGTGTTTCTGATTTTCTGAGTTTTAATTTGGTGCATTGGTTTGACACTTTCATCAGCTTGTTAGGACACACTAAAATTTTCTGCGACAATCTCTACCTGTAGTACATGTTCTCCCTATAAAGGGATGTCCAGATTTCATGTATTTCGCTGGCTCCCATCTCTGCTAGTAAAACTGTGTTTATAACCATCAGACACATAATTAGAACTACATTAACAAGCGCAGCCGAGTTAATATTAAAGAAATTTATCATGATAATGATTTCTGCATCGGAATTACTGTTTTTGGTGCCTCTAGAGGTGAAGATACACTGCAGATGAAGCTCCTCACATAAAAATCTGATTCTCTCACCAATTTGTCAATCAAGAATGTTGAATCAATAAACCAAATTAAAACTTTGTTAATGAGGATGAGAGGAGATCCAACAAATGCTTCAATTTCCAACTTTTGTGTTGCATTGATCCGGAATGCATGTTTTGGGTCTAAACCTAATCTGCAGGTAATCACTTCCTCCGATTGGTCTTTTGTGCTTCTACCTCTTCAATTATTTCAATTTATCAATGTTAGAATTAAATAATTCCAAAGAACAAAATAAAACGAAGCATTTCCTTGCCAGTTGTTTATTCCTAATTTTTATTTGGATGCATTTGTTGTGAATTGTGAAAGAGCGAACCTATTCCTCAACCCAGAGCCATGAAGGAACTTGAATAAGATGACTGCTGAACGAAGAGGAAATTCTGTTGTTTAGTCTGAAGGAAACTAAAGTCATCTGAGTAGGAGAAATGAATGAGAAGAATGAATCAAGAGAAAAAAGGGTAGAGATATTCTATGCTAAAGTTTACCGTCGAATAACGTGAGACTGTATTCAATTTATTTTACAGACGAACTTCCCATTTTCGGCGTGCCTCTCGAAACAGCTGTAAAAAGGAACCCGTGCCATGATGGCATTGATGTGCCACTTGTCTTCAGGCTCTGTGTGGATCGTATCGAAGAGTCGCTGACAACAGAGGGCCTTTATAAAACAACAGCAATAAAGTCAACCATCCATCGCCTTAAGCGAGCGGTAAATCAACGGGAAACAATTGATCTCATGGCTTACGATGTCTTCACTGCGACAAATCTCCTCAAATCTTTCATCAAAGACCTTCCAGAACCAGTTTTCCCACCAGATTCAGTCAACAGTTTTCGTGCCAGTGAAAATAGTGGCACCGCTGCTCAAAGTTTGGTAAATGGTCTCCCTTATTTTAATAAACAGTTTATTAACTGGCTCTTAATTCATCTCAAACATGTTGTAGCTCAAGAAAAGTTTAACAAAATGACGCTACCTGTGGTAACGTCAATTTTTAGTCCACTTTTGCAGATTGATTCCCAAATTTTATCCTTTTTAATAATTAATTCTAGTGTTTTTTTTCCTAATTTCAATTTAGTTAAGTACATTCCTCCCTTAAGCCCAAGTAGCACTGTTCTGCCAGATACAAGTAAAGAAATCCTATCAGAACTCAAAAAGCAAGAGTCTGTCTTAGGGTTGATTCATTCTGAAATGAGCACCGGCTCTGTAAGCAAAGCTAGAGAGGAGCAACTGTGGGAAGTGCAGCGCATGATTACACAGTTGAAACGAAAATTGAGGTCGCTTGGAAGGGAGTCACAGCCCACAGAACCAAACATCAAAGAAGATGAGTTTTCTCTAAATTTAAGTCTGCAAAAACCAGTACCATGCTTTCCCGATAATAATCCCCCAAGCCAGGTAGAAGAGAAACGAGAAAAACCAATCAATGAAAATTCGACTAGAGTTTCGCTTAAAGATAAAGAAGGTCCAGTAAAAGTGCCAGACATCCCACCAAAAACGCAAGAGGCTACCAGAGTCAATGACTTCCTAGTAAAAAACAGTGAAGCTCCAGTGAAATTTAGTGAAGTCCCTTTGATACCTAATGAAGTCCCATTGAAACCCAGTGAGGTCCTGTCAAAGCATACAGACAATACTTACAAAGTGAAAGAAGTAGCACCTCAATTGAAAAGTGCGACAGAAATGGAAAGTTTAGCAGAAGACCTGAATTCTGTGGAGTTGAAAGACTCAGTGAAAGCCAGAGCTTTGCTTTTTGAAACTGAGGAGTTGCTCAATATGATACTAGACCTAAAAACGAGTATTGTAGCAGAAAGGAAGGAAATTGAGAAATTGAGAGATCTCTTGTCAAAGGCAGGTTTAAGCTCTGATGTCGATTTATGTTTAAATCTAGACACATGTGATATTTCGGAACAAAATACCAAATTGCGCAAAGAAACTTTGTTCTTAGAGAACCAAGAGATGAACCTTGTGAAGAATATTATAAAAGAAAGAGAAGCAATTATTGATTTAAGAGTTCAAATTCGAATGCTCGAACAAAGTGAAGGTTGACCACCGATGCTTGCAGGTAATGTTTCCTCTATTCTTCATAGCAAGCTTAATAAATTGAGTGCACTAGGCTGAAAATCTTTCCGTGTTAGCTTGTAGGAATTGAATTTTCTGTCAAAAAATTCTCTCTTTTTTCCAGTTAAATACTTACAGCGGTTTTATGTATAAACCAACATTTGGAATTGTTCATTTCCGAAAATTGAAATCTACTTCTAGTTACGATATATTTTAAAAATCGAAATTAAAAAAAATTCAGTCAACCTTTGTACATACATATCCTCTGATATCAGCTCTGTGTTTCCAAAGCTAAAGTCATTTCACGAAAAGAATTCGTTAGGGATTTAGCAACATCTCATTATTTTATTGCAGTACATTACAGATATTGGTCCTAAACAAGCTCTGTCTCCTTTCGTCTCTTGTTTGTTTGTAAGAGCCATCTCTTCCATTTATATTTTTTTTCTTAGTTTTGTGTTGCACTGTTGCAGGCAGTCCTCCTCTTGATTATCTTAAATTGCAATAGAACAAAATAAATTCCGGCAGTTACAAAAGCGAAAATTATGCGTGATCAGTTTTAGCAGAGACCATGAGATATCACCTTTTGTGATTTTCATTTTTGAGTAAGTGAAATAAATGGGCTCCGTCTACCCGACCTGCGGACCACACATAAAAATATTGCCATAATGCATTGCGTTGTTTCAACACATTTTGGTGTCCTTTTGCTAGGCTATCACTTACATCAATCTATATTAATCAATATATTATCTTTTAAAATAATATCTCTCTGAATGAGTGAAATAGTCGATGAAGTAGCAACCTTAATTTATACCGCACCTGTAATTTTGCTTAAAAAAATGACCTGCATTTTCTCAAAGGTCTTGAAAATATGAGTAGACAAAATTTGACAAAAAGATATACCATTGTGTCAGTAAAATGTTATTTCTTTGCTTGGTAACACCATTTTTAAAGATTTTTTAATAGAACTACCAGTAAATTTTCAAAGCCTCCCTAAAAAGTCATATGATCTTGGTAATGAAACCATCAGAGTATATATCTTGATTTTAGGATTTCAAAACTTCCTTTCACATGTTATTAGACGAGAGTGCTGAACTTTTAAGCATGGCATTATAGAAAATATCTACTGTAGCAGAGAGGAATAGTGTAAAGCCTCTGAGTATAAAAATGAATCATCAGCCATCAATCAAAGAAAATGGCATTAATGCATGATGTAGTAAAGCATGAATCTTATTTAAGCATCGGTTTTTTTTAGCTTGTTCAATTAGTTTTAAATCTATACTTATGTGCATTGATAGAGATGCGAAATATTCGCTTGTTAAATAGTTTTATTTTGTTGATTGTTGCAAAGGAACCTACCTTTTGATTATGTATTTTAAAAACAAAAATCCTTTCATGAAAGTGGAGTATTTAATAGGAAAAATTCAAATTGAGTCGCTGCCTTTGCCAACTTATTGCATTCCATTTCTTAGTGGAAAAAGGATCCCGCAAACCAATTATGAGAATAAGTGCCCACACCGGTCTCCCATTTTTTTATCACATTGAACTTGTTTATTGATCTTGATAAGAAGTCATAATTGTGTCAAGTTTCTGGGAGTCTCTGTTTTTGCTTGGACAAATACATGCTCGGATTTCCGCGAACTGCAGCCAACCCATCCTTGAGTGTTGAAAGGAAGAAGGATCTTCCTAACTTATCGTTGCCATGCTGGCTTTATTTAATATGAATAGCATCGCAACTTCAACTGCAAATTGTGCAAGATCGGTGGCTTGTACAAACTTGCCGCAACTCAAATTATCGATCGGGATCTATAGACGAGTTTAATACAATGATAAAAATTGGAAATCAGTGTGGACGCACATCTCCATAACAGATTTCTGGATTCCTTTGCAATTTATTTTTCTATGTATTAAGCAGTCAAAATTTATTGTTGTTAGGAAGGAAAATGTGCAGAAGGAGAAAAGACAATATTTATTTGTTTTTATGATTTGTATCCCTAGGATTAGAAGCGTTCTTAGTCTGTTGGGTATTTTTTAAGCTTCAACGTCAAAAATCTGAATGGGAAACAATGTAGAATCTCCTCCTGTTAATTTTTCATGTATTAATAATTCTATTTAAATGAAAATCTTATCTATTTTTAAAGAAAGATGTTTAATTCTTTTAAAAAAAGAACTCTTGAAAGCTGCTTTTATTTTTTTAAATTGTTAAGTCTCAATTTTTATTTTCCAGTTTTCATTTTTGAGTTTTTAGAGCACCATTGCTCAGTGCTTGCTCTCCAGTTGTCACTCATAGTGTTGTGTGTAATATTTTCTCTCCCTAACTTGCTACTCGTACATTAAAGAGATGATTTTAATAAGTTATCGGAAGAAATAGATAGCTGCTGCTTTCTACGAAAAGCCTAGTAAAATTTATCTGAGCAAGGGACAGTAGGGGAAGAAGGACATTCCAAAAGTATGTGTATTTGTCAAAACACAGTGTGACTTGTGTTTAATTTCATGATTTTTGGACACTTCGTGATAAGCTTCTACTGATGTCTCCACTTGCTTAAAAAAACTGTAATTTTCTAAATAAATCAGCCTTGATATCTTTGCGATGTTAGCATTCGATTTGTTACATATTTGTTCTGCAGCTTAGGTACCATTTCTTTTCTGATAATCAAGAATAATGGCACATTAAGGAAATTTTTCTGAGGATGCAGATCCATAGGAGAAAGTAGTAGAATATGCAAACAAAGTTCAGTTTAGAAGCTGAAAATTTATTTAAAAAAGCACACTAACAAGCCACTGCCTTCGTATATTGATTCTTGCATCTACGGGTCTGTGACCAGACTTTTGGAACATCCTATTCATTTGATTTAATTGTTCAAGATGATTGAGGACTAAAGGCAATTGAAAATAAATAAATTAAATTTATTTTGACAGGAATACTTCAGATCACAAGGGGTACATTTGACAAGAGTGGTGATTACATCGCCTAGTTACAATGAACAAAAACAATTAAAATATGCAATTATTAAGAGTACATACAAACAGAAAAGTGATTTAGAACCACAATTAAGGTACGGAGCTAACAAAATGGGGAGCAAGCGCCTGAGGAGAGTTTGGCAGAGTTTGACTCTGTCTGGAAAATGGAATGATTTACTTCTTCTTTCCTTGGGCTGCGACGGCTTCCATTGCCTTCTTCACTGTTTCTTCATCTCCCAGGAACTTCATAGACACAACAGGTTTGAAGTTCTCGTCTAGCTCATAAACAAATGGAATACCCGTGGGGAGGTTCAGTTCCATGATCGCTGCATCTGTTAGCTCTAAAACCAAAACAAGGGAAAAAAGCTACATCAAAAAACAAGACATGAGCTCAAAATTGTTAATCTTTTTCACAATAAGCAAAAATATTAATCAGAGCTTGCAGTTCCTTGACAGGATTTTCCTGATGCAACAAATATGACATGTACACATACATCTTAAAGTAGATATTGCATGGGAGGACAAAGTGTCTTTACCGGTTTTTTTAAAATTTTCTTAAGTAATAATCATTTCTACGCACCATTATACATAACCACCTCTAAACTGAAATAATTGAGGAGATAATAAGCTCTTGTTCAAAAGTACCTAAAGGTACTTAACGAACGGAATCTTGAAAAGTAGTAGGTACCCGGAATGATTCAGTGGAATCGGAACTAGAATCAAAACTTGGACCATGGCTTTGACAGGAGTGGAACCAGAATTACTGGCCCAGAACCAGGCTCCAAACTAGTTCCAGCTGATGGTGAAATTTTTTTTATTTTTCAAAATAAAATCACCCTTAATTGAGGCGTTGGGTGCAAAAAGGGCATTTTTTGGTTCCGTGTTCCAGGATCTCCTATGCTAATTAGTACTTTCCAGAGGAAACTATTGGCTGAATTTTCTAAAATTTTATGCTGTCAGTACTGTAAAATCATAAAGGATATTCAGTAAAAGTTACAACATTACGAACATTTGCTTTAATCATAATGGATGAAACGTTAGCGGAGATTTTGAGGCACTGCGACCAAGAAATGCCTTTTCAGCACCCACGGCTTCAATGATTCACTAAAAACAGTCTATTTTTTTCTGATCAAATGGCAGGATTCCATCCACAGTGCTCAATTTAAAACTGGTTTCACATTTGAGAGGACCAGAAAATTATTTTATTCAGGGGTCTAATGAGACGATGACAAGTTGCAGAATTTGAAAATGATTTGATTACGTCATGTACCAATTTCCTGAAAAATGAATTTTCCTCAGAAAAGTCTTAAAATTATAAAAATATCAACAATTATGTAACCAGCGCTTCTTCAGGTTCAAACCTGTGTAATTGCTGAACCAAGCACCCAAAGAAATTTTATCAATAAGTTGAACTTACGATCAAGATGCTTCACAATGCCTCGTAAACTGTTGCCGTGTGCTGCAATGAGGATCTTCTTGCCTTCTTTTAACTGAGGAATAATGGTGTCGTTCCAGTACGGCAAAGTTCTTTCAATCGTGAGTTTGAGAGATTCAAACTTGGGAAACTGGTCCTTTGGTGGACCATCTTTGTAGCGAGCATCATTGACAATTACATCGTAATATTTGTGGTCTGGTTCCATTGGTGGGGGTGGAACATCAAAGCTTCTCCTCCAAATTTGTACCTGTTGAAATTGAATTGTAAATGAATGGAAAACATAACTCCTTAGAAATGCAGAAACAATTTAAAAAGTATACTTCAGTTGTAACAATTTACTTCCCTATAATAACTTCTTTCCCTATAATGGAATCATATTGGACCCATACTTAAATGAATTCATTAGATCCAATAAATGGATTCAATGTTCAATGAATCCATATCAATTGATCCCATCATGATGGAATATGAATTCGCTAGTGTTCTTGATACTGGCCCACACAGGTTGGTTTCTTGATGAATTGAACTATTTAATTTTCCACCTGCTTTAGAATTTTATTGATTCATTCTTACCCTGAATTTCCTACCCTAAGTCCCATCTAACATCCTCATCTCTCAGCAGTCTTCAATTCATAAAATGACTCATATATTTGATCTCAAAAATTTGGGTAGGGTACTTTAAGAATGCGGAAGAATGCTTGAAGGATGAACACCAAATACCTACAGACTTCAGAGGAACAAATTCCTTGACATTTTCAAATTTCACAAGACCAGAAAGATGAAAATTCACAGATTCTTTTTTCTAGAATCCCAATTGGGTACTTGATACTTAATGACCTACCAAAACACATGAAAAAAGAGCAATTTTTGATAGGTGATAATTATGAATTTTTCTTTTTTTTCTTTTCGGGGTGTCACTATCCAAAATTTTTGTCCAGATCTGACATTTGACTAAGCTGAAAGCGCTTTTTTTTTTTACGAAAATACAGCCTTCAGTATATATACCTGATCTTCTCCGTATTTTTCAGCTGTTTCAGCCTTGTTTAGACCGGTTAGACCACCATAGTGTCGCTCGTTCAGTCTCCATGTTTTACACACTGGTAAATCTTCTTGTCCAATCCCTTTTAGAATTGCCTCTAAAGTCTTCTGGGCTCTTGTCAAGACAGAGGTGTGTGCGATATCAAATTTGAAATTGGCGTTGGCTAAAGCTTTTCCAGCAGCAGCTGCTTCATCCACACCTTAAGAAAAAATCCGAAAAGTGTCAATCATTAGTCATTGTTAATCTTGCAAATATTGGTTTTAGTGAATGGTTTTCAAAGATTGAAGATGCCATATTTTAGTGGCATCTTGTCAGAGGTAGATTTCCTCTCTGAAAGTCTGAAGTCATGCAGAAATTCGTTCTTCAATTGAGTAGGGGTAAGTAATATTCTTTCAGTATTTTTAAGCTCCAGTCTCCACAAACAGATATGAAGCTTTCTGATTTGAGTAGGTCTAAGAGCAGTGCGACACTGGAAAGTTATACTGAACAATTTACCACTGCATGGGTTGATGAGTTCATGTTCCCAGAGTAAGACCAGAGACGACGAAGTGTCTGATAATGATCTCGTAGGTCGCTCTTTAAAATAAAGCCTAACATTGGATGTAACTTCGTGATCAGAGATACATGGTCTCCCACTTCGGCTGATGATACGTCATGTTATTTTAGTTTTTTCATTACGTCCCGTCTCAATCTGATGCAACTTGAGTGAGTTGTGTGATAAGAATACTGAGTATTTCAGAGTATTTTTTGATGAAAAAAACAGAGATCTCTGAGTACTTGCTTTGGAATTGCTTGAGTTTGAATAGAGGGCTAATATTAAAAGTTGAAGATGTTGGTGAGCAGTGACAAGTCTTACCTTTAGGACTGAGATTTGCATCATACCATCCACAGAATAAATTCTTCTGATTCCATTCACTTTCTCCATGACGAACCATAACAATAGTGTATTTGGCCATTTTTGAAGCTTTGGAAAATCTGAATGGTTAAAAAGTAAGCACTGAGCACTCTAACACGGCCCGGGTAATGTGTAGAGGTCAAAAAGGACGCTAAAATAAACACGACTTTCGGTTCGGAGCCGCGATAAACAACGTAAACACGAACTTTCGACTTTTGACAGCTTTCAACGTTTTATGATGCTCCGATCACAGCAGAGATTCATCATAAACCAGATTACATTGGTTTGTGTCTTGCGTGTTGCATCCTACGTCTTGTAAGGCATCAAGGGACCAATGAGGAATGAGGAAGAGGAAGTCGTGAGAAAAAAAGTGCGAGTCTTTTCATCGGATAAGGTGCTACTGTCAGTTTTGTTTGTTTCGTCTTCGTCTGATAATAAATACAAACTTTTCTCTCTTCGTGTTTGAGAGTCGAGACCAGGATTTTAATTGTATATCAATATAATTTTTGCATTAAAGGTTGTGTGCGTGAATTATTTGTGGCATGCCTTTCTTGGTTGACCCTAAAGTTTATTCTGTCATCAACCCTTGCTTTACGTGAGCGTGAGCTGCTGGCCGGAGTAGGAATAGCTTCGGGGTGTTTTCTGAATTGCTTTTCTTTGGCATATCCATGTCAAATGACAGTTGAAGCTTTTCATTCCTAGTAATTTTGAGAATATTTATTGCTATATTTCACGAAATAATTCAAGTTTACCCTGATGTACGTCTGGTAGTTAAATTTTAATCAATAATGGAAGTTACTCCTATGAGGTGAAAGTTAAAAGTTAAGAGCTTTTGCAGGACAGCCTCCTCAGCAACAGTAATTTTTTAAAAATTAATACTTGTTTGATCTATCAAAATATCGTTCCTCTCCACAATTAAATCAGTGCACCATGAATATCTGCATTCGGATTATACCCATCCATGTATGTAAGGTGTGATCAGAGCATCAAGTCCATTTCTAAGGTAAGATAGAGTCCCTTTCACATCCTTGGCCTGACATGTTTTCAGATTTGCAGTATTATGCTAATGTCTAACTTCTTAACTATCACTTTTTTTAAAGTTGTTACCCGCGGCTGGCGTCTTAGGCGTTAAAGTGGTTTGATGGACATTGTATTTTGTGTCAAAACCACATGCGATATATCGCATGCTGTTCTGACCCAAAATACGGCATCCATCAAATCACCTTAATGTAAGTGTGTTTCCTTCTTTTGGGAAGAAGTCGGTTTCAAGTAAGAAATGAGAGGCCTCAGAAATACAGACTCTTCTCTGCTCACTGGTGCTCTCACACTGGCATTAATTCTTTGATATCTCAGTCAGTTCTGCACAAATTTCCTTGAAACTCTCAAGATCTGATCCATGATGTGTTCGAATCTAATCAGTCACCTTCAAAGAACGTTGGGCTGAAAATTTTCGGAACGTAATAGTCAACAAGTCCAGTGATGAGCCTCCTTGAAGCCTCCAGTTTGTTCCTGAAGAAAGCCATATTGTAGCCGTAGCTTTGTTGAAGTTTTATTTTGTTTTCTAAAAACTTCGCATTCTCAAACCTAGCGGGACTAGTGGGGCTTGAGGCCCCACTTAAGGTGTTAGTGTATAAGTTAGCATTTAATCCAGGTTCTTGGAAAATTACATTGGAACCACACCTCATCTTCTACTCCAACCCTTATTGGCTTGCTTATGAGCGGAGTTTTAATTCTGATATCATTTTTTTTAAATACCTATGAATAAATATGATTGAATACTCAAGGGGGTCCTTGAGTATTTTATGTTCTATACTGCAAGCGTTTCCTACTTGTGAACCTTTTTTTGCTCCTTCTGGCGCAAAATTCCAAATTTTCAGTGGAGTTTTTTGGGCAATAATTGGACAGAGTTTAACAGGAACATACCAAGTCGCATCAAGTTTGAAATATGAAAAAGAAGCTTAAAGTTTTACTTCTTAAGATTCAATGTTACCCAAGGACAAAGCTAAACAACTACTCTCTTGCTCGAAATAATTTTTTTCAACTTTGAATTTTTGGCAAGAGAAAATTTACAACTAGGAAAATGAGTTCAAAATTATTTCCGACTCATTCTGTCTTCAAAATACAACCAGGGGCGATTTTTTTAAACTTCATTTAGTCAGAGTAGAAGATTGACTTCTGGTTTAAAGTAAACCTAGGTACCAAAGGAATATCATGTACGAAAAAGGAACCATGAGCTTGGAAGCAATTACTTAAAATAGGTATTTAAAGTGAACGTACACAAAAAAGCAACAAGCTGGCAGATCATAAACGTTTTAGAATTGAAATAAGTGTCCTGCCAGGATGAAAAATTGTAATTTTTGTAATTTATCTATTAAAATTGTCTAACAGAATTTTAGGTATGACATTCCTACCTAATACATAGACAGGTTAGTGCATGCTGCCCATACCAGGAAAATCTGGTATTCATCAGAGAATGAAGAATCTCAGGGAAAACCAGGAAGACTGTCCCTGAAAACTGAAATTTCTTCCTCTTCTGCTTTAAGACTATAATTTCACCCTTTTACTTGCCGAACATTTCTAAAAGTACAATAGGTACTGAGTTTATTGGTGTGCAAAAATAAATTGTGGGAAGGGAATTTCAAAATTGTAATGTAAATTTTAAGTATCTAAGAACTTAATGAGGCGGGGGGTGGGGGGGCGCAGAGCCGGGCATTTTCCCGATCCACTTTTGAGTCGGTCTGGGGAAAACTGCTCTTTTGCCATTTCCAAAGTGAGAGAATCTTTCATTGGCCAGATAATATCAACATCAGGAACGGTTTTGAAATTAAAAATTTGCATATGTACGCTGAATATTGGCTGAAGAATCCACTACTTAAAATATGAAAAAAAATCTACATTTATATCTGGAATTCTGGAGAGTTATATCGTTTTCCCCAAGACAATCCCCGCAAAGTGGGAGACGACTTTGATTCCTCGTTTGGAAATGAGCTGCTAAAAATCAAGGGAAAACAAGGAAAGGAGCATGGCCAAGAATTCCAGACATCACGGAATGCGCACCTAATGTGTTATGTTTTTACAAAACCGTTGGAAAAATCGCGTAACTGCCACGATATTGAGGTGATGTACGCGTAATTGTATCATATTTCCTACAAAACCAATGGAAGAATCGCGTATATGCTATGATGTCAAGGTGAAAAACGTATCCTCTTGTATTTTATTTTAAAACCGCTGGGAAAATCGCGAAATTTTCGCGGTACCGAGATGAAAATCACGTATAGCTAAGTACTCATGTTTTTACCAAACCGCTAGAGGAAATGCGCACTTTTTGAATGTTCACGGAAATTAGCTTAAAAAGGATTTGTAAATCAACAGGTCAAAGTGGACACTAAGCGGGCAACTATACGAACTCCGGAGTAGTCATGTGGTATCACGAGAACATGAAGGCGCTTGGCTCCTAATACTGTCGTATATGAATGTAGATATTAAGCACGCATCGTTAAATGGATTGCATTTTGCAAAAAGGAACCACAAGCATTCCAGTGTCGCTAAGACTGTGCAACTTTTTTTACCTTGCAAATAGAAACTGATCATCTAAAAAAGTTTTATCTTCACTCTATAAATTATGAACTCATGACAAAAATCACGTTGGTGAATTTAATTTTTGTCATGATCAGGGTCAGATTTCCCTACTTGCCGCCCATGGACAGCCTGTATTTTGCCGCACATGGACAGCCTGTATTTTGCCGCCTCCTTCTCATTCGTTTTGAGACAGTAATAAAAACCATGAAGTGAACGTGCTGGTGGGCATGAGTGCATAAGACGCGTTTACTCGTGTTAAACACATTTTTTGCGAAAGCCCTGTCACGGAGCTTTGCGCAAAAATTAAGCTCCGTAAACATTTCTCTGTGTAGACAATGCATTCTATTTATGAGAAATGAGAAAAGAACAAACTTAAATGTGGGTTAATAATTTTAAGTTCCGCTGCCGCGTGCGCCGCGCTGACTGCACTGTGTTCGGCGCAGTGCGTGAAGTATTCATGCAGTCTTGAAGGCGCTATGCGTTTCACGCCAACCGCTGCTGACCGCACTGTGTTTGACGCAATGCGTGAAGTATTCATGCAGTCTTGTAGGCGCTAATATGTGTTACATGCCGACCACCGCGCCGAGGGTCTCTCCTTTTTATCTCAAATAAGGTGCTGTCTCTTGTATCACTGAAAGACGACAAAATTAGAACTTACATACCCTCAGGAAATAAGAGATTTTTTTGCCATTTCTCGTTAGTAGTTTTTTCTGAATCCGATATTCTTTTATACCTACATTTAAAAAAATTGCAAAATTTGCCGCCCCCTGAATTTGCCGCAAGTAATTTTCTACAAAGAATTTAAGTTGTTCAATCCTAGCAACATTAGAATGCTCTTGGTTCCTTTTTGCAAAATGCAATCCAAATGTGGAAATCAATCGTGCATCTCTTCGAGCTCCGGAGTAGGCATGCGGTATCATATGCTAAAATGAAGGCATATCTTTGCTTTTCGCCTTTCGCCTGCCGCGATACTCATGGACCAACTCGTAATTACTAATCTTTTTACTTCACCGCTGGAAAAATTTCGCAAATGCCGCGATATTGAGGTAAGAAATGCGTAATTTCTTTTCCTGTTTTTACAAAGCTGCATCGCCCTCTCTTTTTCCGTAGTACTAGTATGGAAGTTGTGTATAGTTCCTCGTGTTTCTACGAAACGTTTGAAAAAATTACGCACCCAGTTTTTGAATATCAATGGAAATTTGAATAGAATCCTTTATGAAACAACGATTCAACCCTATAGTCAAAGCGGACACAAAACGCGTGACTATTCGAACTCCGGAGTAGGAATGTGGTATCACGCGAAAATGAAGGACACTTAGCTTCTCATCTGTCTCAAAGCACCGAAATTAAAATGTACGCAGGTATCAAACAGGTACCAGCGCTTTTCACAATTGAAACGACGCGCGACGTGATAAAATCAAAAGCTGGGTCAATTTTGACCGGTGCTCGATGTTACTATACCAAGACTTATGATACACATATCCCACATTTAGTCGTACCACTCGTACCTCTAACTACCAAAGTTTTAAGGCAATTTGCATCTTGGTGTGAACGACGCAGTTTATGTTTGTTTGGTTTCCAATTTTTCTAGTAGGATTTCGCGGGACTTTGATTGACTGCCATTTTGGAACCGTCATCGATAAATACTTCGAAAAAAAAGTGCAGGAGGCACGGGGACCCTCTTGTTTTCAAGGTGGCCCCCACGAAATTTTGGAAGAGTCGTGCAAGGAGTTTTCAGCCGCATTGAAAAGGGTGTACGTGGTTATTCCAAAAATTACTATGTTTTTTAATGTATAATATAAAATTACTATATGTAATAGTAAATTTCGCCCGTGAAAAATTTGACTCTGTGCATTACTTAAGTACATGGACGGTTACATTTTTTTCTTGCATTTAAAGCCCAACGAATACGGCATGGAGTTCCGTAGCCTTCCTTGTATCCCTCATATCAATCAAGTTGCTTCAATTATGTTGGAATCCGTGCTTGGCGTAGCGGGACTGTTGCGTCGAAGCTGATTGAATGAACCTTCATCCTGGTCATTTTTCGAAGAGTCCAGGGCGAGGCGTAAATGATATCGATATCTCCCGATTTGAAGCTATGCTGAAGAATCGAATAGCAAAGTGTTCGTGGCGAACATCTTGTTAATCGATCCTTTTCCATAGGTTTAAACAGCCGATCAATCGATCTATCGCAAAGTTCGCCACGCCACTGGAAGAGTCCCAACACGCAGAGCAGCACGCAGTTGTTCAAGTAACGCGACGCAATCCGTCGCTGCTGTACGAAACCGGCGGCGGCGCGCGGCGTTAGTTCGACGTATTCATTCGTGAAAAAACAAAATTTGTCGCTTTTTTTTGAATCGCAGTCGAATTCACCGAAGAGCTCCAATTCTTCATCATCAATATCATTTCCTCAAATTTTTACGGAAGCTTGAGAAAAGTTTCAAAGCGGAATTTAAAACAAGTTTAGTACGGCAGTATACATATACTTCGGACCTCATCCGTCAGCATATCGTTCCCCTACAATCAACAGAAATACAAACCCACTTACATGCGATGAACCCAATATTACTACCAAAAGTCTGAAACTCTTCACCTCTCTTAATTTAAAAATCTAAATTGTCGTAAATACTTCCATTTTCAAAATTCTCTGTAAAGACGTTAATAGCCTGTGACGCTGAACGTCTTATAATATACTAACTAACTAACTCGTCCTAGCATTTAATGATGCACGATATTTTGCCAAGAAAGGGAGAACGTATACGTGATTTTGAGCTCGACTGGTAACTTTTTCCTGTCGAAAAATTACAGCCCTCCTAGAATATTCAGTATCCGAAATGTTTTCTTGAACTCAGAGTTGGTACTTTTTTATCGAGCTCTACAACAAGTTCGAAAAATGAAAACTTTAAAATAGGTATTTTTTCCTTTCAGATACCCTGTTAAAAAAATCGCAACGAAATTTTGTGTCGGAGTCTCCACAGCGCCCAAAAACCCTGAGTGCATGATGCGGAGTGAAATCTACGCTCTCTACGGAGTGACTTACACTATTACGGTGTGGAATCCGCTCTTTTTTCGGAGTGTCATACCTTTTTATGGTTTTAATTTTACTACGCAGTCAAATAACTAGGGGTGAAGGCGCTACATGTCACCCTCCGGCCTAAGTATCACAAGGGCCATGCGATGTTTCAACATTTCCGCCACTATTTTATTTTTTTTTTTTTACAGACAAATTGTTGGTAGAATCTGTTTTAAAATTTCACTGAATTTTATCGGCAGCACAAAGAAAATTTAGTGAAAGTTTCGGACAGCTTCATTGAACGATTTCTCTGGACAAAAATAAATGGTGGCAGAAATTTTTAACGTCTCGTGGAGCTTGAGGCCTGGATACACGCTCAATTTTCCATCAATTTCCGATCAAATGGTGACTGGCGAGCATGCACCATCTGCCGCATCAAATTTCAAAAATTTGACCGTCTTTTTTGTCATTATTTTGATCGGAAATTGACGGAAATTTGAGCGTGTATCCAGGCCTTTTGGCCGGAAGGTGACGATGTAACCTCCGGCACCGAATCTCACTCCTCAATTTATAACAGTGTTAGGGTAGAAGGCATTCGGGATTTTTCTTTTTCTAAATATGAGTATGATTTTCTCAGCGAATGGTGAAGGAAACTATTCAACGCGTTAATTTTGAAGGATACTACCATACGCGATTTTTAGTACCACTAGGGATTTTTGGGCGCTCTTAAAACTCCGGCACCGAATTTCACGACAGTATTTTGGCGGGAACCGCGGAGTGTGACATTGAGGCGAGTTCATTGGCGTCTCGGACGCTGGCGCTGGCCGGCGAACGCGCATGCGCGAGCGGCGATCAGTCGTGCGTGCGTTTTCACTCTCTGAATCCGTCTCACTTTTCTGTTTTCATTGAGCGTTTTTACGCTAAAAGGAACTATACGGACAGGGTTTGCGTGCAACTTAGTTTCTTTTAGCATACATAAATACATCCCATCGTCGCTTTCCGTTGCGTCATTAACGTAATCGCTTCGTCGCGCACTCTCATTTTCTACCACATTGTACGCCCCGCCGTGTGAATCCTCGCATTTGTTGAGGTAGGATATACGTTGGAAAACTGGGGACGATCGGGGAATTAGGAGTCGTAGA
This sequence comes from Bemisia tabaci, assembly GCF_001854935.1. NCBI lineage: Eukaryota > Metazoa > Arthropoda > Insecta > Hemiptera > Aleyrodidae > Bemisia > Bemisia tabaci. The sequence goes on along the minus strand of NW_017547443.1, from coordinate 459,521 downwards.
AATATCAGGCATAGTTCGGTCGGGAAATCTCCAGTGCAATTGGGGAATTTAGTGCGGAGAAATGTATTTTTGCACAGTTTTTGTGCATGCGAATCAGAGTGAAGCTTAATGTGGTAGGACGATCCATCCGTTGGCTATCGATCGATATTTGTTCGAAATTGGGATTAACTCGAGGTTATTTCTGGAAATTGGAACACGTACTGTCAGCTGGATACTCTACTCTGACTTTACGTGGAAAATGATGTCGTTGAATCCTAAGTGGCGGGAAAATAGGCACGGCAGGTGGATCGATGCTTGATATGATTTATACGAAATCATATGATTTTTTTAGTTTTTTAAAGCTTAAATAATTCATTTTTCACGGAAAGTTAAGGGTATACACAGTGTTTAGCTCACACCGCCGTTCCAACTTTTAGTGTAAGAATTTTTCGAACTAACTACGCCACTTTGGGGGGGGGGGGAGAGAGAGAGAGAGAGAAATGTCACACATCCATGGAAAGAAAGATTCTATTTGTGAATTTCCCAGGAAAAATCCACATCCTGTTTTTGTGATCAGAAAAACTTGTTGCCGAATTATTTGACAGCTTCAGGATTTTTTTTAGCCCTTGCGATTTTATTTAAAAAGTCTGTAATTCCTTTTGGGCTGTACTTGTTATCCAGGTGAATAATTAGCATATGTATAAGTGTTAAAACTTTATAGATTCTCTGTAAAAATACGACTCTGAAATTGTATGAATGCGACGGCATGAAGTCTATCTTTCCGAAAATAGCCGAGAGACTTTTTTATTAAGAAGAAAATTAGAAAGAACCAAGGAATTTAATAAAATAGCCATTTTTCGGTTCTTTTTTCCTCTCAGAAAACTACAAGAAATCGTGATGTCAGGGCTTATTGTCAGCCACCACCATGGGATATTGCCAGAATATTAGCAAAATGATTCATGAATTTCTTCTACCTTAATGATTTTTAATTCTCACCTTCCTTCACAATTTTTGAAAATACGTTCACATGAATACTATCAGGGGACTTTTGGTTTTTTTATTTTTTTTTTTTATTGCCCTTTTTAATTTTCAAATTTCGGTCAAAAATCTTATCAAAATATTTATTAATATTTCCGAACAGTATACTTATATTTGTAATATTTTGCTAATATTTTGAAAGTATGAAATTTCAAGTTGGAAAGCTAATGGATATTCCCAAATCACTATACCTACGATGAAACCACGAGGTTTCTTTCGTCTGGATGCCAGGTTTGACTGTTTGAGTGTTAAACGCATGTTATCCATCTGGCTGCAGTGTTGGTCATCATTATTCGGAAGTTGTGAAACTTCCCCACGGATGGAGCATCTGGCTCAAACCAGTAAAACCGTAAAAAAAAGTTTTATTTTAGATAGGATGCGTCTGCGGTTACATCATGCGTACAGCTCTGTGTTCTGTATTCTCTGCCTCCATCATTGCCGCCGATATTTTACTACTAGGTATCTCCTTTCTTTTTTTTCTTTTTTTTGGATTGTTATGAGTCATCAGTAAATCGTGCAATTATAAGTTGCTCTGAAGTATAATTCATTCCCACCTGTTCACGGTCGTCTGTCACTGATTTTGTTCTGTCCGTGCATTCTTCCAAGATGTTGGAAAAAACTTCCAAAAATTATATTTTTCGTCGTGAAATTCGGAAACGCAACAGCACATTTCCATCTGGCTAGTGAAAAGATAGCATCCCGCATCATAAACCGCAGCGCCTCGCCGCCGTCTGAAGGTTTGCCACATTTTTTTAAGGGATTGAAATAAATGAAAACGCGTTTTATATGTTTTCAATGTTTGATAGTATTTGAATCACGCACATTTTTTTCAATTTGGTTCAATCAGTGTAATTGGATAATTCTTTCCATCATGCTATACCTGTCAATTCCTAAAACGAAAAGTCGACTTTCATCGGTATGAAACTGCCCGGCAGTCCATCCTTGATATTTTTCCTAGGTTTGCTCATTTATAAACTCACTCTCTATTCCACTTAACTACTTAGCTTCAAGGAGAGAAAAATGTATCGAATGAATTCAGGAGCTAATTGAATTGCTTTGAAGTGTGGTTATATTAAAAAGCCGAGTTAATACTATTTCTCACAATTTTTTCTGAAATGGAAAATCGGATTATGAAATACTTAGATTCAATATTGAAAAATTGTGACGGAATGATACTTGGACGTATTGCTTCTAAACCTTAAACCTTAAAACTAGCATAGAGATGGGATGTTATAGCGGACCTGATTATAAGACGCCAGTGACGTCAGCGTGGACGACCGGGACGAGGATCTTGACCAGTGGCGTGGCGTGAATTGCGATATATCGATTGTTATGCCATTTAAACCTATGGTAAAGAATCGATTATTAAGGTGTTCGCTGCGAACACCCTATTTATCGATCTTTTTCCATAGGTTTAAATGGCAGATCGATCGATATATCGCAATTCACGCCACGCCACTGATCTTGACGCCCGGAGTCCTTAAATCATGAGCCCTGTCCACAACGCCCTTTGCCCACGCTCGAGGTTCATGAGTGCCGCATGCAGTTTTGCCGTAATAACGTCGTATAAACATTCGAATGTTGCCAAATTTCCAGCTGGATAAAACGTGCATTTTTGAAAAAATTTATTCACATTTTTCCTTGAAATTTTCATATATTTTAGATCAAAGCACGAACGAAATTCTTCGAAAAATTTGAAGAAAAATATTTACAAATTTTCTCGAAAATTCATGCTTTATCGAAGCAGATCTAGCAACGCCTGCTCATACGGCGTTTATCCTTAGCACGGCAGAGTTGGCGCTTAGTTCCGTCTTGTAAACTTCTACATTGCTTCTTATCCAGCTTTCTAGAGCACATTTCATCTTTCCTACTCGTCTATAGTATCGTTTAGCAGAAATACGTCCACTTCATGAGCCGGTACTTCTCATTCTAACACGCGGATTTCAGAAAACTCAAGTATTCTGTTATATTTCTTTCATGTCCGTCCAATAAATAAATAAGGATATCTCAAAGCTCAGTTGTATCAACACTTCCTATGTATGTACAAGTGGAATCAGTACTATAATCTCGATGCCTACAAGTTCCCGATAAAGTTGTGAGTCACCTCTTCCTCCGTTCGAAATCGACCGCGCAAGGCTCCTTCACCTTGTAGTCTTCCCTTTGGCGATCACTAAAATTATTATGTGAAGATAGTTCGTCGATTGATCAGTGGCGTTGGGCGCTTTGCGATTTATCGATGGTATCAATTCAGTGAGCAGCAATGCTCGAATCGACCAATGCCATGAAACTGCAAACGCCAGTTTCTCGTTCATAAGTTCATTTCGGAAATTTTCAATGGTTCCTCTGTGTTTTGCGTTCATTTTTGACGAGAAAACTCATTTCGAGGCCCTGAAATTCTTCCCCTTCCTAGTGATCTATTCTCATTCATTGACTCTCGGATGAATACCCTGTTTCTACAACTATTAGTCTTAGTCGTGACGTCGCCACAAGAATTCTCGCCTATGAAATTGGGTCCTAATAACAAAAATGGCATAACCTCTCCCAATTTTATCATAAGCCAATATATAGTGGTCACCCGTGACGTAGCACTATTAGCGTCTACAATCTCCGGTCCATCCTGACACGACCGTGAGTGCATCACATGTATCCTCTGATGTGCTTTTTCATATCAGCTCCTTTTGTTGCTCTGCGAGTCGATTTGCCATTCTATCAATTATTTTATAAGAGTTCCAGCCGGTCCTCTGTTCTTCGGTCACATTACTCGTCCGACAGTAATATATCGTGTAGAACCAATCTCTTACACTGAGCGGAAGGAACCTGGAAATGAGAAAAGGATGTCTCATTATGAGATAATTTGCACAAATTATCTTTATAAGAAATTGAATCTCAAGAAAAGAACTTAGACGCGCTACTTTTTTTCACCGATTTGGTATTAGAGCTTCCAAAATTTAGGTAAAATTTATTGCAAGTAAAATTTCAGTTGACCAAGTATGCCACCATTTCATGCTTAAAACCCCTCGATACTTGTCGTGAAGTAACTTCTGACCGTGAGTCTAAATATTAGTCCGAGTCTAAATGTTGCACACATTTTTATCAATTCTGAATGTCCGTTGCAGTATTATTAGAGTAGCGCGATTAGGGTTATAGGACATTTCGTCAAGGATTTTTTGTCCGCGCACCTGTTTTTTCCAGTAATTTACGTTCACGCGTTCTTCGGCACGGGAGTTTTGGTCCACGTGCCAGTTGAGACTCCAAGTTAATTGGCCCCCATTTAAATACAAACGACAATTGCTCACGACGTTTTTGGATGAAAATATATAATGTCTTGGAAGAATGAGGGTTTGCTTGTTTTTTTGTTTTGTCTGTTTGGTCCAACGGAGAATAATATATAGTTGAGAGTTTTGGTAAAAATGGGGGAGCGTCAATTCCATGAGACAAAATTCACTGAAACTCTCTTCACCTCTTTGGTGTAAAAGGACTTAATTATCTTCCAAGAACTTCCCACCTTGTTATACCTGAACCGGATAAACCTCTATATTTGCCTGAGCTAAAGGTTCTTAGATTTTTCCTGTGTACGATAAAGTATCTTGATTTATTTTGCGAGGAAAGATCTGTACTTCTAAAGGATGCCTGTCATTCTTAATACGTTAAATTTCGTACAATACTGTGCAACACCTCTGTTGTGAAATAGTTGCTTCAGGCGCCGCCGCGAGCCGCGCCGCACGGCGGGCGGGCGGCCAGCGCTAAACGCGCATTGGCGCCTACAAACCTAAGTGGATACTTCACGCATTGCACAATGCTTGAAGTATCCACTTAGGTTTGTAGGCGCGAGTGAGCCTCTCGCGCTGGCAGCACGCCGCTCCGCTCTGTTCGGCTTTAATATTTATACTCGCATAGTCAGCGTTTTTGAACTCATGATTTTGAAATGTTAGCACACTCTGCATTGATTATTCTCCTTTAAATTGATGGGGGAAAAATATGTATCAATTTATCAAAGGAGAATAATAATATAATGTGTATTTTTTAAATATTGGTGGTTCCGTGCCAAATTCAATGATTTCCAAAGCACTTTAATTTTTTCTTTTAAATTTTGTGCTTTTATTGTGCTGCAGCGAGGTGCACGCGCAATGAAACGCTCAAAATTTGACATATTTGACTCTTAAAGATCGATGTACAAATGGGTTAAAACTAAAGATTGCGTCCTTCTTGGTTTTTCCCCCTCTTTTATTCATTTTTGCAGTTTCTGTCGGCAGAACTGCGGCTCATTGAGATTAATGTCGCTTGGAAAAGGTTTTACAAATATTTGTTACGTTTTAAAAATATAAATGTTTTCAAAATGAAGTATAATTTTGTGAAGAAAAAATAAAAAAAGTACCTATACATATATAAGGTATATTGTACATTCAATATTTATACTCCCATTTTCAAAATTATCTGTAAAGACGTTAATAGCCTGAGACGCTGAATGTCTTAAAATTATACTAACTAACTAACTTTAAGGATAGAAATAAAACCAAATGTTCACCAATGACGATTTAAAAAGATGATTCGAAAGGAGAAAGTAATAACATTTCATTTAGAAAATGAGCAACCATAACAACACCTCCTTCTCTCTCAATTTCTCATTTCCATATTTTACATACCGACTAAAATATAACGCTTGGACCAAGTCACTGTTGCTTATTTTACGTGTGGGCGTAAACCACTGGACAAAAAAGGTGCGCGGACAAAAAGTCATTTTCATATTGTCAATATAATTTTACATACCGACTAAAATATAACGCTTGGACCAAGTCACTGTTGCTTATTTTACGTGTGGGCGTAAACTACTGGACAAAATAGGTGCTCGGACAAAAAATCGTTGACAAAATGTCCTGAAACCGCGATTAGTGCAGCGGTGCAAATTTTCCAACCGGATTTTTTTTATAATGTATCCAAGTTAAGGCGGCCGTGTATAAAGTGCACAACAAACGCATCAATTTATAAATAATGTGACCAAAAGAGCGCCAGCAGTGGCACCCCTTTTTCGCATGTACTCCTTTAGAACGAAATCTTGGTGGTACAACTTGTCGTCTTATGAGTATTGTTGCGATCGCGGCGAGGACACAGAATTTTAAAACGCCTTCAATTTTTTGAATATGCAACACGGACATCCGTTGAGCACGAGTAGTTGCATCCAGGAGTTACAAGCAAAGTCGCGCGTCTGGCGTCGTACTTCCAGAACGTACTGAAGCCGAGACGACGTGTTATACATTTCCGTCTATTTATGGAACGCGATCATATCATATTTTTTCTCATCTTTTGGTATCTGTTTATTTAGCCACGGCTCATTTAGCCACGTGGCGAACTGCAACAAAAATTGTTACAAATTGTCACAAACTCTAGTTGCTGTGTGGCCAAGTGTAACAAGAAAAATTAGTGTGGCAAAATGCAACAAAAATTGTTGCAGTTAGCCACAGTCTTTGGAATGGCCCATCAAATTTAGCGAAAAAAATTGTTATTTATCCTCCAATTTTTATTTTACTGCAGTGTAAGTGATTTTATTAAGAGTCTGGAATAGATTAAAAAGTATAAATAACCAATTTTTATTTTAATAATTTTACCATCCTCCACTAGTGACCAATGCACTACTGATTCTACTATACGCTGAAATACATGAAAATTTCCTAATTGGAAAGTATTTGGAGGAATTATTGACCACATGCGTGCAGCTCGCCTATGCCTTAGGTTAGGATAGGTAAGGTTCGGTTAGGTTAGGTTAGGTTAGGTCAGGTCAAGTTCGTTTCGATTAGGTTCGGTAACGCTGCAATGTAGATACGTGGTTTTGTCCTTTGGCCATGTGGCTAATTGCAACATAATTTGTTGCACTTTGCCACGTTTGCCACACTAATTTTTCTTGTTTCGTTTAGCCACATAGCACCTAGAATCTGTGGGAAGATGCAACATTTTTTGTTGCATTTAGCCACGTGGCTAAATAGTGGGGCCGATAAGCGTAACAATCGTGCACTTCTGGAAGAAAGCATGAAAATTTCAGGGATTCATCTCTACCCTATAGACATTCGATTTAGACATAGACCCCAAAAATCTGAGCCCCCTGGGGGGGCAGGGGGGCCCCCAAATTTTGAATTTTGAATAACTACTGAACGGCTAATGTTAGCGTAATTTTTCTTTAACAGGACGATGGGAAATTTTATTAGGAACAAAAATGATTCTTATGAATTTTTCTGTCGGATCGATATTTAAGGCTCCAGACGGGAAAAACCATCGGGGGACGGGGAGCCGGCCGTTCTGATGCAGATCCGCGCGCTACGCTGCCTGCCCGGGACGCGCGCCGCGGCGCAGTACGGTGTTACCGACGACACAGCCGATTGTACTGGTTTAATCTCAACGATGCGTGGTTTTAAAAATATTATGAATTTACCGTAATGCCTAAATACCTTAAAATAGGGCTTAACTTTTGCAGGTAATATAGGTATACAAGCAAAGCGCACGGCAACAGAAGGAGAATGGGGTTAAGTGCTGGAGTTCCGGACTGTTTTGTTGTATGGGTTTGTCAAGTTTTATTAAAGCATCCGAAATAACTGTATCAGACATCAGTTGAACGGAATAAAATCTGACGCACAGTTGTCTCGCGAAGGGGGGGGGGGTTGGGGCGGCTAAAAATCACAAATCTTATTTGTATACCACGATGACCTGAAAAATGATTTTAAAGTGTTTTTTTTTTCTTTTTCTCGGTGCTGCGCCACCAGAATGGTATGTAAATATGCTTACATACCCTAAAGTTCCTGGGAGACGGCTTCCAGCCAGACTTTGGAGACAGGGAACCTAATTTTGTAAAAAATAAGCATACATAAAAACATGTTTATTCTCCTCTCTTTAAGGAACATTTTGGTACATCATTGCTACGTTTAGGCATTTTTTTAAGAGGACCAAAACCACCTTCAAAACTTGCTCCAAAAAAACGTCAAAAGAATCTTGAGAAAGCTTGATACGGATAAAAGACCCCCATAAAACCTTTGTTGGACTGTTTCTTGTACAGTACAAAGAATATTATTAAGTAATAATTAGCCGCCAATATCCGCTAATCTGTAAAGACGGTCCATTTGAGTGATAGGAAGTCGCGCCTACTGGGAACCTATCCTGCTCTTATGTCATCAATTAAATCGCGCATCATACGATATCCCGTAATCTCGGTAATTTTGCAACTGATTACTGATTATTGATTTTGACTGATTTGTTGATATTTTGACCAGAAATTGACCTTTTGATAATCTCTAAAGCTAATTCGATCAGTGCTATACTTTACGATAAAGTTTGAGGTGTACGTTTTGTGCATTGCATACTTTGCAAGTCCCGTTTCTTGACAATTGTCTCCATCTTACTTACCTATAACTCTTCCATGAGCTCCATACAAATCAAAAATCAGTACGAGATTTGCGGGTTGAAAAAAAAGAAATGCAATAAATTTCTTCCTGAGGTACTGGTCCTTCTCAGAGGTTCTTTAAAGGATCAGAACCTGCATGATAAATAAATTTCCTCCCATATTAATATTTTTTTCAATACAAATGTTACCAACTCCACTCCAAACTCCAAAGAACAAAATAAAAGATAACATACATGGATTTTTTGTACTGCTCATTCTATTTTTTATGTCTCGTGGTAAGTACCAATAATATCTTCAAGGGTGACTCGATAAAAAGAAGCGATAGTATTCAGATATCTTCTTTTTTTAATTCATTTAATATATTTTTTCTATTTTTTGAAAAATGCATATTTGTTGAATGACTGAAAGAGTGGGGAGTTCATGAAAATAAAAACTTCTATTGACTGGTTGGAGGGAAAAGAGGAGAAAAGAACATTGTCGGAATGTTCCGTATGTATCAGTACCTATGCAATTGCGAGAAACCATTTAACATGGACGAAAAACGATATTAGAGGAAAGAGAGGGAAATCTGGTAACCTTAGTGGCGAAGGGACTGTGAAGCCCCCTCCCCCCACCCTCTCCACACTCCTCAAGTAATGCCTTTGCATCAACTTTTTCGAAATTCTTGCTTACGTAAGCAGCTCATGGTCCCATTCGCCGAAAGTAACATGAAAAATAAGCTTAAATTAAGTTATCAAGGATCCGTCATTTCCAATAGTTATGAAAAAGTGGGTCAAAATCGTATTAAAACTTGTTATGTCGCTCTAATATCTTAAAAAAATGTAATTTTTTACAAATCTTACGTGAGGAAGAGGTAATTTACTCTGTACTGAGGTCGGAAAAGCTCTGTATTCAGAGAAAACAAGACGCGTGATGCGCGATAACGGACCCCTCCCATTGACTCGGCGCTCTCACATTGGAGTATTTCGCCTTTTGCTTGTTTTCATATATTACTAATAAAAAGTGGGGCTTATATTACTAAGGCAAAGTATTTAGGCATTACGGTAAATTCATAATATTTTTAAAACCACGCATCGTTGAGATTAAACCAATACAAGCGGATGTGTCGTCGGTAACACCGTACTGCGCCGCGGCGCGCGTCCCGGGCAGGCAGCGTAGCGCGGGGATCTGCATCAGAACGGCCGGCTCCCCGTCCCCCGATGGTTTTTCCCGTCTGGAGCCTTAAATATCGATCCGACAGAAAAATTTATAAGAATCATTTTTGTTCCTAATAAAATTTCCCATCGTCCTGTTAAAGAAAAATTACGCTAACATTAGCCGTTCAGTAGTTATTCAAAATTCAAAATTTGGGGGCCCCCCTGCCGGGGTCTATGTCTAAATCAAAAGTCTATAGGGTAGAGATGAATCCCTGAAATTTTCATGCTTTCTTCCAGAAGTGCACGATTGTTATGATATTTTCCACTTATCGGCCCCACTAAAATGAGCTGTGGCTGAGTGAAACGTAATCTCATCTTTTTTTTTCCTGACATAAAAACCACGGTGTGGCAAGTTCAAAAGACAGTTACACGCCACCGAGCAGAAAGGATTTATGTACAACTTGATTTTCAAATTAATGCAGGGGGCTTATACATTTTGATCATAGAGACAATTTTTCACGAAGCAGCCCGAAACTATGGTAACATGAAAAAAACAAGGGAGAAAACCCGGCAACAAGGCTAAAAATACAACTTCAAAAACCCGAGACGTTCTCATTCAAAACTGAGTCATTTTAAGTCGGAGCATAATTTAAAAATTGAAAAATATCGAAGAAAAAACTCGAGACCCATCCTTCGATATTTTTTGATTTTTAATTTATTTTCTGTCTGAGAGTGACTCAGTTTTGAGTCAAAACGTCTCGAGTTTGTAGTGCTGTATTTTTAGCCTTGTTTCCCGTTGTTTCTCCCTTGCTTTTCCATATCTTACACATTTTGGCTCACCTTATTCCCTTTTTGCTTGATTACATTTTTTTAAATCATCACTACTCTCTCACTAGCTCTTCACTACTTAATTTTTCATTTCATCTCGCGCCAGTGGCATTTTACCAGTGTCATTGTCCGTCGGTAGTGACTCGAACACCTTTTTTGTCCAACTGAGACGCCTCAGCGAGGGTGACAACTTTTTTTCACACTCCAGCAATACAATTATTTTTTCTGCTAATCTGATCGCTAATTTTAGGCAAGAAATTTTTTGTTAGCTGCAGTTCTCAAGAAAGCCCTACTCGATCAGTTTTTTACAGTAGTCTGAGTGATCGAACGGGACTTTAGCAACTATCTAAGGAATCATCACGAGAATTTTTCGCTTCAGGGCTCGGCATTTGTTTAACAAAATGGTTCATTGTCTTACTTGAGCAGGAGGGTCCAGAAGTAATGGTGTCCTGGGATGGTGAATTCGAATTTGTTTGTCACGATACCATTTATCGTAGCGTCTGCAGCCTCTTCGACAGAAATTGGTGGTATCCTTTAAAAAGAAGAGAAAAGGAAAAAAGACGGTGTTAGCAATTTGAGTACCGTAGCGCACATTTGATCATAATTATCTATACTATAAGCTCCGAGACCTCCTAAAATTGCATATCTTGTGACGCTTAGTTCCAGCGTTCTACCAAGCCGATTTTCATGATTTTTACGGCTATCGACAGGCAATTAGCTCTAAATGAGGCCATTTTATTCAGATTTTGAAAATGTGACCCAGGTTTTTTTATATCACGTGGGAAAGTTGCGAATTTTCCCATTTAAACAATGTAACTTTTTATTTTATGTCATAGTTCGTTTGAGCCTTCTACTGTGCCGCTTTCCATGATTTTGCGGCTATTGACAGGCGGTAGGTCCTAGATAAGCCCGCTGTGATCAGATTTTGGAAATAGGACCCAGGTTTGTTTTATATAAGAGTAGACCCGAGGGTTTAGGGGGGGGGCAAAATTTGAAATTCCCGCCAATGAAAAATAGCGGGGATTTCAAAAATAGCGGAAAATTGAACTAATTGTAAGCGGGAAATGTTGAATCTTTGTCTAATTTTAGTAGGGTAAGGTAAGGTAAGCGAATTGAAGGTATATGCTTATTTCCCACAGACTATATCCAAGAGCTATCCGTTCCGTTTGTTCCGTTTCGTTTCAGTCTTGGCGTGAAGTTTGAAATAAATGCCGATTTCTTATTCGATTCTTATTGGTCCAATCACTCCCGCCCAGAAGGAGATTGGACAAATGAGAGTCGAGTATATGAAAATATTTTCATTTTTTAGTCGTTCTTTTGTCGGAGCGAGCCTACGAGAGCGCGAAGCGCCCTCTGGGGGTTGGGCCGCGTAGCGGCCAGGGGGCAGGGCCCCCTAGTAGTATATATTTATTAAATTTTTCTTTATTTATTTTTTTTAAAATAAATTTTGATCTCTCTTAATTTCTTTTGTATATCAAGAGTATTTGTTCTTAAATACGATGACCTGAAGCCACGTAACAAAAACTATTCAACCTTTATTAAGGGATATAAAGGTCTAAATCAACTGGCTAGTTTATACATATTGGTATTCCTATGAGGGTAATATCACCATCTTAATTTTGGCGTCTTCTGTGAGGAGATATTTAAAATAATATTGCCGTTCCATCATACCAAAGTTAACCCTTAATTTTGGTCGTACGATTTACTACAAGAAAAGTGATCTCTTTATTATTTCGTCGCTTAAGTTTTTAATTATCTATCAGTGGCACTTTTTAACATGCCGTGGATATTGTCGTACCATCCGCCAACCGTTATTTTTCGTTTCGACGATTGCAAACCTGACAAAATTCATTTCTGAAGGCTTACCTAAGATCCCAATTGTTTGAAGTCGAAATGCCAGTGCCGGAGTAGATGTAATACGGACAAATATTCGTGACCACCACTTTGTTGTTCGGTATTCTTCGCAAATCATCGCGTAACGAATGCATCATACCTACATGAATTCAAAACGATCATCTTACTCGAGGCTACATAAGTTAAGGGGCTTGGAAAGAACCTACTCCTTTTTACGAACATACTGAACGAAATGGACCGCGAAGCAAAGAGAAATCAAGGGCAGAATCGAAGGAATCAAAGAGAAAGGAAGCAAATCACATTTTAGGATGTAAAATGAGTCATAAGTAATATTTTAGTCAACCCAGCCATAATTTATCCTGAATAAAAATTTAAAGCTAAGAAAACATATTATGAATGTAGAAGTACGTGTTGAACTGAACTTTATCGCTGATGGAGGAATATATGTTCAGCTCGATCTTAATGTGACTTGGTTTCTTTCTGTCAAACTCGGAACAAGTTTTCTCCTTGAGTATTCTAAGTAACTCTCTCTTGGTATACTAATTTTTAGCACAGTATCATTAATTCTAAAAATCATCGTTAGAATCCGTACTAGGAGAAGTCCGAAAATATGTGCTTCAGAATAGGCCGAACTCCACAATGAGATAATCATTTATGCGGACTAGTAAGTTCTCTATTAGATTTGGAGGCAAATTTTTTATGAATGAAACATTTTTGAGCTCAAAATATTATTCCTGTCGTGATTATGCCACATTTTCCCGGCTTTTGCTTCGCGATCCTCTCTTACATATAAGACAAGATATTTATCCATTCTAACAAATACAATTGATTTTGGGTTACTTTGTTCTAGGTTTATATTGTCGTATCTTTAAAGTCTTTAAAAAAACTTTGTAAAATTTTGATATTCTTATGTTTGAAATATCTTTTTGTTGTTGTTTTTGACTACCGCTGAATTTGATTTTTTCACACTCTCTTTCAACGATTAAGTATCGTGCTTAGTTATGATATCGAAATTGCAGCGCGTAATGAACTTCAAGCGTTTGAAACAGAGTAACAACTGAATCGCATTTTAAATTATTAGAAAATCGACGATAGATGTGCCGACACGTCTAGTTATTCATTCGAAATCACTCCACCTTTAATCGATAACTTGAAGGGGGGAAAAACTTACCCGTCACAGCCCATTTGGAAGCTGTGTATGGACCTGACCTTTCAACCGAAGTGAGAGACGCAAGCGAAGATATAGCGACCACTTGTCCGTGGTTCCGTTCCAGCATCCCGGGCAGGAATTCTCGGATCATCTGAAAGTAAGAAAGTTGGTATGTTTAAATTGCCGAATTGTATAGTAGCTACACCCTGAATCGGCTATAAAATGAACTTAAGGTGATTCGATGGACGCCATGTGTTGTGTCAGAACGGCATGCGATATATCGCATCAATTGGTTCCAGTTTTTCAGCTACTCGTCATTTTTCTCCAATTTTGAGATCGCAATTCTGTTGTCAGGAGACCAAAGCACTCACTTACCAATTTTAACAAAGAAATTCAACGTAATGAAGGCGTGGTTTTTTTTAGAGAGAGTGCATTCGAGTGCAGTTTTGATATCAGTATCGAATGCGATGTTTTCTCTCTGAAAAAACCACGCCTTTATTACGTTGAATTTCTTTGTCAAATTTGGTACATGAGTTCTTAAGTCTCATGACAACAGAAGTGCGATCTCAAAATTCGAAAAAAATTTCAAGTAGCTGAAATTATGGAATAAATCGATGCGATTTATCGCACGTCGCTCTGACACAAAAAATGGCCTCCAACGAATCATCTTTTAAGGGGACTTCTTCAGGCCCAGAAAATCCGCATGATACATCATACTCCTTAGCGATCTTAGCGTGTGCTCTCAGGGCTCGAATTTGATGGGGGGGGGGCATAATGTTGACAAGAAAGTCTTGCGGAGGAGTACAGATTCTTATCAATTGTATTTTGTCTTTTTTCACGTCCTTAATTCGTCCTTTTATCTGTGCAGGTACGATTCTACCATCGTCGGCATTCGTCCAAGAAGCAGATACGGAGACAATGCAAACAATTGTCTTTTGGCTGGCATACCCACCATTTTTGCTGGTAAGAAGCTCTTATGCCACAATAAATATTTGTCCGCAATCTATGTTGCAGTTGAAGATCGTTTATTTTTCACCTTTGAATTTCAGATCAGTCAGTTTGAGTTTCTTCTGAATCCATTTTTCTAAACTGATTTTGACCAGGAATTCTGAAATCCTTTATTCGGTCCTCGAAGTCAAGCCAGCTCCAAGCGGTAAAAAGTTGAAGATACTGGTGGAACTTGCGTCTTAGAAAAATAACGTGAAGAATAATGTGGACTTACTGCCGTTTAGCTCTCTTACTGCTTAAATAGGATCAGGAGAATTTTGAAGGATTTCAGTGTTGCCGGTTGCCGTCCGTCTAGAAATTTAGGAAAATTAGGGGAATTTTTTCATTGAGATACTATTTTGACTTAAAGTGGCGTTTTTTGTCGATTATTTTTTAATTTTTAGTTAAAGAAACGTTGTTTGGTTATTTATTTAAACTTAAACTTTTCGAACCAAAAAAACGCTTTTTTAACTCAGAAAAACTGTCTTTCAGTTAAATCTGCACGAATTGAACTAAAAAAACAAAATTTTGTCGATAAGAAACGACGCCTCATGTCAAAATAATATTTCAAGAAAAATTGTTCTCAGTGCTCTCCGGCCATTCTTAAGGCTTGTCATCTTTTAACTGGCATCATAATGCCTTTTTTTCTCAATTTGATTTCGGGACAAGGACATTATGTCCAAATTCCAGCGAAAGTCAGCGTTTTGTTTTTTTCTTCTTCTGCTTCCAAAAAAATTGAAAATTTTGTTCGAAGGTCAAGGAAAGTCGGGGAACCAGAAAATTTTTTAGCCAGGGAAAAATAGGGAATTTGAAAATGAAGAAATTATGGCAACCCCGGTTTTGGAAAATCTGGTCGTTATACTGCTATTTTTGGTAAATCGACACCCAGTGGCTCGAGTCAACTAGAGAGGTGGGACATGATATTTTTGTCTAAAACTGCAAATTTTGATGTTTATTTCGTCACATTTTTTTAAGGGGTGCATCCAGAAGAGAATTTCATGAGGAAATCAATGGAACCCCCATTAGAACCTCAAAGTTTAGTATACACGGAGTTTTAAGCGTTTAAACTTCCTAAATTTTATCCGATCTCTCCTATTGATTCGATCCTATAGCCCTGCATAGACGATCGAATTCCGAACAAATTCCGATCAAAGTAGACATGCTGATGACTGGTGGTCACCATCTAACATCAAATTTTGACGGGCCGCACTTTTTTGTTCAAAGTAAGATCAGAACGGAGTGCCACCATTCATCATTTCCTGCCACAGGAAACATTTCTGCCAAGTTTTCATTTTAAAATGAAGCAAATTAATGAGTTTAAGACTAATGACTCCCGACACTTTGATGTTACTTTGATCGGAATTGGTTCGGGAATTTGATCGTCAATCGAGACCTTAAGTGCGACAGGAGAATCCAAAGTCGAAGCGTAAGGACTTACCTTGAAATGACTGATGGTGTTGACCTGGAAGATACCGTCTATCTCCCGGTCCTCGAGTTCCCAAACCCGGGGTCCGGCGATGACGATGCCCGCGTTGTTGACCAGGATATCGACACGCTCGAAATCGGCGAGGACCCTCCGGGCCAGCGCGGCGATCTCGGCACCGACGCCCAGGTTGGTCGCGTAGGCCTTGGCCGTCTTGGGGTGCTCCCGGTTGATCCTGTCTGCGACCTCGTTGACGGCTGCCTCGTTGATGTCCACGAGGGCCAGTCGGCAGCCCGTCGGCGCTAGCCGCTCGGCCAGCTCTCTTCCCAGACCGGTCCCGGCTCCCGTAATCTGCACCAAGCGGGAAATCGAGGATTGGAACGTGGAGAGACAAGACATGAAGACGAATAGGAATGAAGACAAGGTAGATTTACACAGGTATGGACAAGTTGAAAATTTCCCATGAGCCTCAGTACGTGTCACATGACTACGTGACGTAGGTTAAGGGGCCCGTTTTTTAATTAAATTACAATCAAATTAACATTCAAACGTTTGTGCGTGTAAACGTTAAAATTAATATCGCATTATCAAAATTGTGCAAAAAATCCCACAAATTTTGACGAACGATAAACTGAACATAATAAATCAAAATAATCAAAACATACAAAATGGCGGAAGTTAAGGGGCCTCTGGAGAGCCAATCAGAGGCCAGTTGTTTAGTTCTGTCCATACCTGTGTAAATCTACCTTGGAATGAAGATAACATTTCAGAGACAAACAGATACCCTCAAACCCCAAAGTGAAAGTTAAAGTTTCCAAGCGTCGCTAAGAGGCTACATATAGAGGAGGATCCCTCTCTTCTATGTTACATTTTCATTAATGGAGAATTTGAATGCAAATTGTTTATTGCTTCATCTGAAAGTGCTTAAGGCGATTCGATGGGCGCCATATTTTGTGTCAGAACGGCATGCGATATATCGCATAAATTGGTTCCATTTTTTCAGCTACTCATCGCATTTTTCTCCAATTTTGAGATCGTGATTCTGTTATCAGGAGACTAAAGCACTCACTTGCCAATTTTAATAATGAAATTCAACGTAATAAAGGCGTGGTTTTTTTTTAGAGAGAAAACGTCGCATTCGATACTGATATCGAAACTGCATTCGAATGCGATATTTTCTCTCTAAAAAAACCACGCCTCTATTACGTTGAATTTCTTTGTTAAAATTGGTGAGTGAGTGCTTTAGTCTCCTGACAACAGAATCACGATCTCAAAATTGGAGAAAAATGATGAGTAGCTGAAAAATGGAACCAATTTATGCGATATATCGCATGCCGTTCTGACACAAAATATGGCGTCCATCGAATCACCTTAAAGAGCTGATTTCACAGTATTTTTTTCTAATTTTTCTCTGATGTGGGAAATATTTTAGAAATAGATTTAAAAGAGAGAAAATGCACCACCTAGTGACGTCATCTGGCGGCATTTTACATTTGAACACTTGTATTTTAGCAGATTAGGTCATTTTGTCATATATTCTCCAATAATAAATCGTTCAGTTCATGAACCAAGGATATGCTCGTGTTCAGTTCACTCAGTAGTTTCCACTTAAACACGAAATCCATTAAATTTCAGACACCTGCAAATTCTCTATTGCAAAAATTATAAACTGGGCTGGACCGGGGATTTTGGGGCACTTCAGGGGTTAAATGGAATGAGAGAGGGAACAGAGAAGAGTTTATCAAATACTACGAAAAACGGTCAAACTATGAAATCTTTATTCCCGTTTGTGACATCTATGAACCGACTTGTCTTAACTTTCCTTATGAAGGGACACTATGTTATAGCAGGGTTGCAAAATTTGGAGGACACCCGTCCCCAGTAAAAATTAAATGTCATCGTGATGTTGAAATTATCATTCGCGGCATGAAGGGATTTCTTTGAAATTCGTGCATGACATTTCAAAGAAATCCCATTAAAATGTTCAGCTTGTGGACATCATGAGTGGTCCTTCATTTAAAATGTAAAAAATTAAAACTTTTAATGGCACCAGACAGTATCGGCTTTCATGTTCGTGGAGGATATCAAAGCGTTTGCCGGAATTTTTTAATCGTATTTAACACCTCGGTACATAGCAGTAACTTTTAACAATAATAAAGGAATCACTCACCAAAATAACCTCATTTTTCAGTGATTTCTTCTTGGAAGGTAGCATCTCTTTAATCAAAGCCCAAAGTATCATCGGTATCATTGCCATTAAAAACCATATCGACTGGAATATCAACTTGGTGAAATCTTTTGGCAATCGTTGTTGTTTGCTCATGTTCCCAGCTTTCCCGTGCAAATTTATTCAAAACCTAAAAAATTTGTGAAGAGTTAATTAAGAGATCCTTCCTTGTAGATATACGCTATTTTATACCGACTGAAAAATGTGCTTTGAAGAAAATACGTTTATTATTTTGAAAGAAATAAATTGGTAATGATTGAACAATGCTGCAATTAATTAATGGTGAAACTATGTGAAACCAAGTATCTCGGTTCGCAATGTTGCAGATCTGCATTCAAACTGTACTTTCTTTATTAATAATAAGTAATGATTGGCAATGCACAAAATCCATTCATATATTTATTTCTCTTTCAAGAATTTTCTCTAAAAACAAAAAGTTTAATAGATCTTTTAAAGAACAAAATAGGGCGGAAATTTCAAAGCACTGCTATCTAGATAAGGTATTTTGTTGTCCCATCATCAAAAAGCTTTATAAACGCACGAAGTATGTAAGTACACTGAAAAACTGCTCTCTTTTTTTCGTTCTCGCACGTATACATGGGATATCGTGAAATGTCTCCAGCCCCTCTTTTAACTAATTTTTGTGCGGAAGGACTTATCCTTCTAAAAAGATACAACGTGAAGTGCAAAGTTTATTCTGCAATGTACTCAAACTATTTGAATGTAGCATTTTTTGGGAAAATACCCATTTCTGGAAAAAACTGAATGTAGGCGAAAATTCTCCTTCGACGGAAAGTGGTTTTAATCTTTTCCCAAACATAATCTCCCAGCCAAAAATACGTGTAAAATGTAAAAGTTGCAAACCTTAAAGTCGGGCTCTTTTCAAAAGTAACACGGATTCGTGCCTATCTTTTCGGTAGAAAATTGAAGAAAAACAGAGCACGAAATAAGATCCATAAATTAATAACTAATAAAATGGGAAGGACCCTACGAAAAGACACCTATCTGAATTGAATCGGGATTTTCTTTATTTTTTCTGAGTCGGGTCGTTTTCGATGTTAGATATTTCATTTAACGTTTTCTCGATTCCACGACGAGGAGCTTTAGGTGCTTTTATACGGGGCTTTTAGCTCAAGATGTGAATTTGTAGCCTTCGTTCCGATACATAGCTCATAAATGAAAAGTTTCGAAAACGTAGTGCGAAAAATAAGTCCTGCAACCACGGTAACGATAAAGTCTTGCTTACCAGGAGTATCAGTAGATGCTAGGAAATAATCCGAGAGTTATTTTCAGTGAAACGCTTTCACTGGATGAAAAACACCTCTTCTCCGCACGCACTGACTGATGGATGAGCATTAAACGGCTATCTTCTTGATAAACTAGTCCCGAGTCCGAAACGAACCACAAAAAAATTCACAATTTCTTCGCCACGCCTTCTTTCAACGGTGAAAATAAAGAATTGACCTTGTGAAGTCTCGTTTAAAATGTGTCGGAATGTTTGAATTTCAATTACAGATACCTTCTTCGCGACTGTTATCAAATCATTATTTGAGAAAGAAAAGAATCGGAGCTAAGTCATCATTTATTCCGAGGAAGAAAGCATAAAAAAAATTGCTCAGCTTTATATATAAAATGAATTGAACACTGAAGCAAGTAATTACAATGCTCGCAAAAAAGATGTGAACATCCAAAGTCGTCATTTTTTTTCTATACCTTCCCAAGAAAGGACTCTCTGAGGGGGCCGTTCATAAATTACGTAAAGCGCCGAGGGCGGGGGTCTAGCATTGGCGGATCCAGCAAATTGGCAACATCGCCTTTTCTCCATTTAAACCTACGGAGATGTATCGATTCTTGGAGGGGCCAGGTGCCCCGACGAGAATCGATTATTTAGCATAGGTTTCAATGGAGGCAATCTGGTGTTGCCAAATTTCATAATCCGCCTCTGGGGTCCAGTGCAGCGTTATAAATGCATCAAAAGGAGTGTGAGAGAGGGTAGTGGTCTGCCAACCGAGGGAGGGGGGAGGGGTAAATCAGTAACGTGCATTTTGAAATACGTGGACGGGTCCTTTAATTGAACGGCATGAACCAAAATCAGCTCAAGTACATTCCACATCTCCTAAAATACTCTCGAGTTGTATTTTGTGAACAGAGGACTGAAGGAGATAACGCTTTTGAACTCTCTTCGAATTTTCACTGAAAGAAGAAGACCAACTTTCACAATTTTGAGTGAAATTTTTGCGCTTAGAGTTTTGCGAAGAAGAAGAAATATTTAAGGGGTTTAGCATACTTTCGTGCTAAGGCAGAACACCGTATGAGCCCTCAGACATTACCAAATTCCTTTCGACTAATATGGAATTTTCGTGAAAATGTGTCAACATTTTTCTACCGATTTTTAAGAGGACTTAATTCGGATTTTGACCTAAAATTGCTGAAAATTTTGAGGAAAAATATCAATAACTTTTTCATAAATAACTATTCACCAGGAGGAAAATTGGCATAACTCTCGAATGTTCTTACGGCGTTTTTCCTCTGAACGGCAGCATAGCGAATGTAGTTAAGCTAAGTTTCGCTAAATCCGTCCAATCGGAAAAAAAGGTCCAATAAATCAAAGTAACGTCACGACTGTATAAGTCAGTATAGGCTGTCCCATTTATAAAAGCCCGAAGAGCAGCTTCGTTTACCGATGCTTCAAATGATGAGGTATCACCGAAGCATATTTATGTATCTTATTTATAACGATCCGTAGAATGCGCATACTAATAATAATAAATTCTTGGATGTGGGTTAGTTTTCACAGGCACTATATTTACAGTATGATAATATGCCCATCTCTCTGCAATTGTTTACACATTATGACACCGACACCCCCTCTCTGCGCCGAGCATGCTCATTGAGTCAATTTAAACAGATGAATGGAATGGCGCTCCGTATTTCCGCAATGCATTGCTCCCAACTTAGAAGCAACGTTGCCAATCTACAGAAAATTTGCCCCGATTCCACACGAGGAACAATTCAGAATGACCGATATTTTACGGAATGCGGCAGCTTTGGATAGGAATGTCATTCCCCTGCTAATCGTTTGATCTTTTACACTCAGTTTCAACGAGGAGCTTTTACAGGGCTGCCAAGCTCCTCGTAAATCCCTGTTCAGAGGGGAGAGGAGTTACGATTTTTCTTGCCGAATTTCATGAGACTCACGCATAAGTGAGCCAATGCCTGCTCAGTCATTCGGATGGGGAGGAATAAGTAACTTCATCGATCAAAACAGCTAAGAAGAAAGAAATGAAGGAAAGAGAAGACATTATTCAGGATTTGACACGAAATAGAAGGTTAAGTTTCCCTTCGAGGTTGTAGTTTTGCTTCATCTTAAATTGAATGGATTTGCCGTGTACAAAACGCGTGCGCCATTGTACAGCCCGAAGTAAATAGCTGTGAGTTTTTGAATGCAAAATTTGAACCTGTCATTTGTACTGCCCGCGATGAATTATGATTTTTAAAAATTTTATTGTATGTATATTTACTATTTTTTATATTCTTCCGCTCTTTTGAAGGCGGTGAAGTGACCTTATTTCCTTAATTTATTTTCCTGCGGAAGAACTTAAATTTCGCTGTCGCAAATGTTCAGTTTCTCGCAGCGCGGTTTAACCGTACCCAATATAATTAATCTTCTGTCTGTAAACTTTTCAGGATGGATCGATTGATGAGAGGACTATATTTTGCAATTAGAAACTACTATTTCTTGCTTTTCCATAAAAACACTCATCTGTAAAGTGAAACTATTGACACATGTGCTGTTTCTGAACAGGGCCGGATTTACCTACTTGCCGCCCATGGGCCGCCTGTACTTTGCCGCCCCCTTCTCATTCGTTTTGAAAGATCAATAAAAACCATCAAGTGAACGTGCCAGCGGGTGCATGAGACGCGTTTACTCGTGTTGGACACATTTTTTGGGAAAGCCCTGCTAACACTACTAGCAAAAGTTCACGGAACTTTGCGCGAAAGTTAAGTTCCGTAAACCCATCTCTGTGTGGACAAGGCCTTCCACTCATAAGAAATGAACGAACAAATTATAAGAGGACAAACATAAATGTAGTTTAATGATTTAAACTTCCGCCGCCGGGTCGCGCAGACTGCACTGTGTTTGGCGCACTGCGTGAAGTATTCACGCAGTCTCGTAGGCGCTGAGCGTTTCACGCTGATCGCACTGTCCTTGGCGCAATGCGTGAAGTATTCATGCATTCTTGTAGGCGCTATCCGTTTCACGCTGACCACAGTGACCGCACTGTATTTGATGCAATGCGTGAAGTATTCGTGCAGTCTTGTAGACGCTAATATGTATTACACGCCGACCGACGCGCCGAGGGCTTCTCCTTTTCATCTCAATTCTGCGTCATCATTGCTCTCTGCGCCGCGCCGTTCCAGGCCAAATTGCGTGTTTGGTTTCTCTCTTAACTCGACTAATTAAAGGTGCTATTTCTTGTATCACTGAAAGACGACAAAATTAGAAATTACTATACTCTCAGGAAATGAGAGATTTTGTCGCCTTTTCTCGTTTGCAATTTTTTGTCAAAATCCGATTTTTTTTAAAAAAAAAAAATGCAAAATTTGCCACCCCCTTGATTTGCCGCCATGTGGCCACCCCCTTAATCCGGCCCTGTTTTTGAAATGAGCCGGAAACAGTAGTTCCGAAGTGCATAATGCAGTCCAATTATAAAACCTGGGTCATGCTATCAATCTCTACATCAGTATTTTCAATGTATGTCAGTGTTGCAATCATAGGAGCATCGAATCTTCGATCTTTTAAAGAGTGTTGCTACAATCGCGTCAGTTTCTTGTTCGGCGGTCAGTGGACCAATAAGAGACCAATATCTTCTTCAAAAGATTCAATGACCAGCGCCACCGCCTTTGTTATAGAGACAATGTTTTTAATTTGGTGAAATAGTTGGTATCCGTTTTTTGAAAGTATAAGTGGAGATTGGAGTGGGGAAAATCGAAATATGTGCTTTTGACAGTCACACCATCGATTTTTCACAGCGTGTAATGTTTCGTTCCAGAATAACTCCTCAATTTCGCACGTCTACAGGTTCCATTGAATTCTATACGGTATATTTTTGGAGCTGAATTTACGCCAACACAATATTAAAGCGTTTGTGCGTGTCAGTTGAGGAGAAACATAATTTTAAGGTCATGCAAGTTTTTCCTCACGCTTGGGACACTAAACACCAGGAAAACAAGCGTAACAAATCGACTGTAGGCGAAGCACCACCATGAAAATTTTGGATTTACTGTCGCTCTGTCTCGTGCTCATGTGGACTCCTGGAGAGAGCTTAAACTTTTTTAGCAAATTAAATGTTTTCCCTCTCTAAACACTCAGGTAGCACATGGCAGTATGAGTACATCCAGTGTTTTAGAAAATAATCAGTTTTAGGAAGCATCCACGTAATTCGCACACTCTTAAAATCTAGGAGTGAAATCCGGAGTGAAGCTCACGCAGTGGCGTGGCGTGCTTTGCGATATATCGATTGATCTGCCATTTAAACCTACGGCAAAGGATCGATTAACAGGGTGTCCGCAGCTAACACCTTAATGATCGATTCTTTACCATAGCTTCAAATGGCGAGAGATCGATAATCGATCATTCACGCCTTGCCACTGACCCCCATGTTAAACAACCGAATGTTATGAATGCAGAGCGGTGTTCATTCTTTTCCTATGGTACTCTCACGGGTATATTTTTATTTTCGGGGTATATTTTCCGTTCCTAGAGTCGGATATCACTCCGCATATTATCTTTTTGGTTATTTGACATGAACATCATGATGAACATGCCTCTTCAGTCTACAGTTCTACTCTAGGACACTCTGAACTTCGACAGGCGAACATACAATACTCATGGACTAATCTGGTTATACTATGCTGCCGTGCGAAGGAAGAACGCCGTATGAGCCATCAGACGTTGCCAAATTTCCTTCGATAAAAACCGACTTTGCTGGGAAAATTGTGAATATTTTTTCCCAAAATTTCGGACAATTTCGTACCCAATTTAATCTAAAATATCTGAAAATTTCCAAGAAAAATGTGCATGAATGTCTTCCAAAATACATGTTTTGTCAAGGGAAATTTGGCAACTCTCGAATGTTCATACGGCGTTTTTCCTTAGCACGGCAGTATGCCACTTGCCTGATCGATACTTCCATTCGCAGAAAGCGAAAAAATGTAAATGAGCCGAGTAGGAATGTGATCTACATAATTAGTTTTCAGAATTGTCAATACATAAGAGGTCTGTGTGTGAGTTGCTAAAAAGTCCATTTCTCGCTTGAGTAGAGAGTATTACTGATTTTGACTTTATCCGAGGCAATGTGTGAAGCAGAGTGTTCAACTGATTCAGTCTATGGATTATGGAAGCCATCTTAGAGATTCTCGCTCATCAAGTCAAGAAATAATTTTCCGCTGCAAAGGTTTTATTTTTCATATGCAAATGACTGAGGGAGACATCAGTGCGCGAGTTATTTCCTATAGAAAAGGGTATCTCTTCCTTCCTCCCCCCTTTCTCTGTCTCTCTCTATGAGTGTGCTGAAATGGATGCGTCAAACCAGATTTTTGCGGTTTTCCTATAACGCGGATGAAATTTCTACTTAGTCTGTACGCTCACTCTCAGCACTTGCTAACCCACATGCAGTTCGCACCACAAAAAGAAGAAGAAGTAGAACAAAGACCATGATGCCATTCATCATTCCGTAAATTTACGCGGCTCTAAAACGTGTTTCTTCTGGCCTGCTGGTGAATAGGTTCAACTTCGGTGAGCAAAACCCTATCATATGTCACTATTACTGCCCGTATTTTTCTCAGAATCCAAAAATCATTATTTGTAACGTTTCATCCTCTCTATCTCTAAGCCGGTGGATTTCGTAACTCCGTCCCGCCGCTCCTTAAAAAAAATGTTTCCCTCCTCAAGATGTAACTGGCTTAACTAAAAACTAAATATTTTACAAAGAAGAAGGCGGCGAGACGCGAGACGCAAAAGTAAAAAAAGCATTAGTCAGGTATCTGTGTTATGCTGTTTGACCAAACGTCTTCAGTGGTTATAAGTCAATTCGTCCACTTGAATTTGAATATTGTAAAAATTGGTTTATAGTCGATTTGCCCAATAAAATTTGTCCAAACAAATATCTCAATTTGTTGTACCAAAAATTGAATCTGATCCAATAGACGAGTTGTAACCGGGGATGGTAACCGCAAAATTTCACCGTAATTCGGCTATTGATTTGTTACAATCGTTACACCTACATCTTATTAGGTTTCCATGACGACGGTTTTTCGTCGCTCCTCTAACGTGAGGGCGTATCTCGAAGTTCACATGAGCCTCAGAAAGCATTCAGTCTTATGGACGACAGGGCTCAAGATACGCTCTTACGTCGGAGGAGCGACGTATTGAAAGAGCTGAGTGAATGATATCTTGACGGTTATATTTACCTAGTTGCACCAAGAAGCTTAAGTCCACGAGGAAAATTATACTCTATAAGGTAGTTTTTCCCGCTATAGTGATAGTAAAATGACGTCGCAACTTGGGCTGATCAAACAATCAACCAACTTGTTTCTAAATACCGCTCAGAAAATCAATCTTGTATCTGATATTTATGGTCATTTTTGGTGGATTTCTCCGAAGTTTCTTAATTTTTCCCTTTTTTCTCCTTCAAGCAAATTTTCAGAGCTGTCATTTTATTTTACCAAAGATTCGAGGGTTCCCGGAATTAATTCAAATTTCCCAAAGCTCCGAGGAAAATTTCCGATTTTCTCAAAAGTTCCGGGAAAAATTTTTGAATTACGCCCAGATTCAGTTCCGAGGGTCATCAATTTTAATTTTAAAAGAAAATCATATTTGATAGAATAATCGGTCAAAATTCTGAAAACCCCGAAATTTCGGGAAAATTCCGAGAATACCTGGGTGGTTTCATGATAAATGGATAAGTTTTGTCGCCGTAACAGACAACACATTTTTTGATCATATTCTTAGTAGAAATGAAAATCACTCAAATTTTTTTGCGTTAATCTACAAAGAGTTACGTATTATAACGCTTTCTAATGATTTATTACTCTCCTTCTCAATTAAAATTATGTAAATTCCGAAAATGTGGTGTCTGTTACGTGGTAAAAAGTCAGCGTAACAGACAGCACATCTTCGGCCATTTCTATATTAAAATTCAAAAGTAGAGCGACAAATCTTTGAAAAGCGTTATGACACGTTACCCTTTGTAGATTAAAGCAAAAAAATTCGAGTGATTATCATTGCTACTGAAAATTTAACCGAAAAATGTCTTGTCTGTTACGGCGACAAAACTATTCCAGTTATCGTGAAACCACACACCTGAAAATTCCAGGAATTTCGAAGATACCGGGAAATCTCCGATTATTTGAAAAGTTCCAGAATTCGACATTAATTCCGGGGAATGGCAGCACGACTAAATTTACTCTCATCAAAATTTAGCCGTAGAGCACATTGTTATGTTTAATTTTTTCATAGCAAGTGTTAGAATCCAGCAGTCTGGCCGGATGTCTATTTTTCCGGCTGCAGATATCGTCTCGGTGTTCCGCGGCGCGACCGAACATATTGTTTTCTTTCCGGCGGAGGTACTTACGGCAGTAATTCGGCCCATCTATTTTCGGCTCCTTCCATTTATGAGTCTGGCGGGAGTCATTCTTCTCCCTGTCTCGGCACCTCTTTCGTCTCATCTCCCGGCTCACAGCGTCTGGACCCGACAGCACGGCCGCGGCACTGGAAATTTTGGGCGTCAAAGAATTTTTTTCTCTTTTCTACTCTCCCGGTTCCAAAAATAATTTAGGGTGTGCGGTAATTCTACTGGGGGAACATCAAGTCGACAACGTCATACGTTTATTATGATGAAAAAAGGAGCTCGCGGCTTGTCTTTGAATGGCAGAGCATGTGTGTATTTAGTATGGCATTTTTTTGAAGGGGCAACAGAGGGCTTGTACTTCTTTTTTGACACCCGAGAAACCCGAAAGATCTTACGTTTTTTGTCTATCAATTTATTCAAAGTATGTCACCGCGGCATTCTCACGGAGGAGCATACTGCCGTGCTAAGGAAGAACGCCGTATGAGCCATCAGACGTTGCCAAATTTCCTTCGATAAAAACCGAATTTGTAGGGAAAATTGTGAATATTTTTTCCCAAAATTTTCGGACAATTTCGTACCCAATTTAATCTGAAATATCTGAAAATTTCAAAGAAAACTGTGCATGAATGTCTTCAAAAATACATGTTTTATCAAGGGAAATTTGGCAACTCTCGAATGTTCTTACGGCGTTTTTCCTTAGCACGGCAGCATACAGTGCCGTCGCTACGCCCCTAGTTTTGCTCATTGCAGACATACTCGCTGCCAGTCATCCCTCTCTCTTTCCACAGCCTTTTTTTCGTGCCTTAAAGTATGATGTTTTCATTCATTGTACCCAAATTGACAGTGGCGTGTCCTTACTTTCGAATTTCATCATTTGATCCCGCAATATCTGCTATGGTTTACTCTAAGATCATTAAAACGTGAGGAGTTTGCCCCAAAATCAAGGAACAAGTAAATAAACGAAAGAGCTGCGCAATTTTTAAGGTATTCCGTTTGAAGCAACTAGTAAGAGGTTTAAAACTGAGCTAAACCTTTGCAAGCCTCGCCCGATCAGGATTACCCCCGATTACCCGTAAAAAATAACGTTTTTTTAATTAGACGCCATTTTGCATCGAGGAACTCCATGCATGGACAAGCTCATCCAAGTACAAAGATTAATCTGCATAGGCAACCATATGGCCCACACGGTGTTTTTAAATTGAGCCAGAAATAGCGGTTCTTTATTGCAAAACGTAGTCCACTTGGCCTGCATTAATAATTGTAAGTATAAAGAAACTGTTTTAGTGGTAAATTCTTTACGCATGGCTTTTCCATGTTTTTCCATAGATGTCATTGGTTTCCAAGGCATCGAAATCTTCGATCGCTAGGCAAGGTAAACGTGCTCTTCTTTCGAATCTCATTCGACAGTTTGGGGAATGAGGTACAGCCGAATTTCGGCTTGAACACATAGGTATGTCAGCTATGAAGAGCCAAGAAATTACCACTGCGAGGTATAGTTTTTTTGGATGAATGGCCGCGTATTGGAGGAAAGACAAAGTTATTTTTCTTCCAGTAACAAGCTCGATGACAATTTTTAACGTTCATACTTGTTTGAAAGATAGTGCCGAACGTTTCATAGCATAGTGGTCTTTGTGAATTCGCCAAAATATTATTATTTCTGTTCTGCTGGTAAAAGAGGTGATTTTCGTTTTACTTTAATCTCTTAGAGTGCATGGAGATGTAGCACGACTGAGTCGATGAAGTAAGTCACGCCCTTTCACCCGAAGAGCTCGTCTGGATAGGGCTTTCGAACGGACCTCTTCTCAGAAATAGTAAGGTCCCAAAAAGCACTCGAAGAATGTTTGATTCAATACTTATTTTCGATGAGCTCATAGTGCTTGATCTTTTTCTGCATCAGTCACTCAAAAAGTGCTTGAAATTAGTTGCCAATTTTCAGTGGAACTTTTTTCCGTTTAAATAGTAGGATTCGATATTGGATTGCCTACATTAAATCCGGATGCATGCAAAATTTTTGCACACTACCTTTCCGTTCCACTGGCAGATCTTGATCGTTTGTCCTTTTTCCGGCCCCCTGTTATATTTATTATTCAAATCAATCCAAAGCTTGTGGCACTTAGCCAGACGGCAAACCTTTCCAGTCTGCGTCTATGCTTGCATCGGTAAATTCTTAAATTTCGGCATCTTTAAGTGTTTTCCTTAGAAAAGTAAAATTTCAATTTTTTGAGCTAAGTTTTACAAACATTTACCTCCAAGCGCCACAGGCCTAGCCTAGGCCCCTTTCCTCATAGCCGGCCACGAATCGAAATCTTCGTTTAGCCCTCTCATGACAAGTGCCGAGAAGAAAAACATCGATAGCTAGAAAGTGTAGTGTAAACATGTAGCTTAATTGCGGTGTTTCCAAATTTCCGCCCCAATTTTAAAGTTTCGACGAGAAACTATAGCCAACTTCATCGCTTATAATTTATGCAGAATATTTCGCTAACTGAGGCAAAAATCAAGAAAGTTTCCAAAAAATTACGCTCACCAGTTTCTTAACGGAAAATGAAAGCATGACAGGAAATTTGCAACGTCGCAAACGGAGATACGTGGTTTTGCATTTTAGCCGTAGAAATATGCTTGAACCACGGCTAAAGCGTGGGGTGAAGGCCTAACGAGCTTAAGCTCGTGAGGAAATGTACGGTACAAGGCGTCTTTTTTCTCCTTCTAGGTATTGTATTTCTAATAGGTGAAAATGAGAGGAGAGGTAAATAAATTTTAATGCGAGCCGATTCTTCCATTTTTTCATCGAACTCGTACTTTTAACGTTTTTGCAAAGTGAGAAAATTTTCCAAGAGTGAGGACATTTTAAGACTTAGATTGCAACCCATTTTTCCTTAGAAGAACCCTCTGCATCCCTAGACAAGTTTAAACTTTAACTTTAGGAGCTCGATCACTTATCTCGCGGGAATTCCGTTTGTTCCGGAACTTGATGAGGATTCCGTCTTACTAACATCACTGTCAGTTCAGTTAACTTCCAGGATAAACCGCTGAAGACGTTTGGGCTGACGGAAGTGTCGCGCACTCTGATATGGATTGCATTTTGCAAGAAGGAACCAGGAGCATTGCAATGTTGCTAAGATTGTGCAACTTCTTTTGTCTTGGAAGAAACCCCTGATTATCCATTTACAGCTCCTAGTTTACTCACTAAAACCTGTAAATTTAAGACAAAAATAACCATGTGAATCTCATATTTTTTCATGATTTCAGGAATTTATTGCAAGGGATGAAGTCGCACAATCTTAGCATCATTGCAATTCTTCTAGTTCCTTTTTGCAAAATGCAATCCATATAATCATTTGGGTCTTTTCTGCCATAGACACATCAAAATAGACCATAATTTTTGTGTTTAGGGCCATAACTCGGCATTTTCTGAGGGAATAGACGTTATGAACGCATATTTCACCCTTGCTCCCTTTCACCTCCTCAAGCTGCGCGGGTAATATTTTTTTTTGTTAATCTTTTGT
Organism: Bemisia tabaci; assembly: GCF_001854935.1. NCBI lineage: Eukaryota > Metazoa > Arthropoda > Insecta > Hemiptera > Aleyrodidae > Bemisia > Bemisia tabaci. Next base: position 429,379 of record NW_017547443.1, on the reverse strand, counting down.
GTCTTTGTACACCACTGAAAACTGCAATAGATTGACCAATGGAAATTCGCAATTTTTCAAAAATAAAAAGGCACCCTAATGTTGCTTTACATCCCAAAAAAAGGGTAAATCGATGCCAATTTATTATACTCCCTTTGACGGCGTTAACGTGCCGCAATTAGCGCCGAGGCTAGGCCCTAGTGTTCGAGTTATTAGTTCGTGCACTTAAGTTATCTAATCTCTCCAACTAGGTGTTCCTAGATAGTGCAGTTTGTATACGCGGAATAATCTTCGTTGTCGCGCCGGTAAGAAAAGCGTAAATTATGGACTCAATTTCCGAAATTTTTTTCTCCGTTTCAGTCTTAAAAAAGCTTTCGCCCTCGAAAGTAGAATTAAAGACAAATGCGTAGTCTTAATCCCTCTTCCGCAACTCCAAAATCCTTTTCGTCAATAAGCACGAATACCTCCGGGCTGCACCATCTCCAAAAAAAAATTCTGGCTCCAACATCGTTGATCCGGGAATTTGCTTGGAAAGATTTTTGGGAAGTTTTTTTTCAACAGTGGAAACCTCGATGAATATCTCAGTTTGCTGCTGGGCTATATTCAGCGATGATTTATAGATTTTTTCTCTGAAGGAGAGGAATGGTACCAAGTTTGGTTTTCCGTCTCATCAAGTATAAGAACTCACGACGATGCGAACCTAAATACGTATCCTGTTGTGCCATCAATGTGTGGTCGTCGTAATGGATCCATTGCGCGTGTAAATGCGTAGGTTTATTTTTGTCGGTGGTTACCTTTGACGGATTAAACGCCTAATTTTAAGGTATGCTTAAATACCCGATTTCTATGTCCATACTATTAATAGAGACATCGCTCTTTAAGGAATATGGTTAATGACGCCATAAAACACTTTCACACATTCATCGGTTTGTTTTCCTTCAGTCTCATCACAGATATACTTTGAGCAATCAATAAAAGTGCTCCTAGGTGATTGGTATATGAACGTCTGAACAGTTGTGTTGGTATCGGCGATATAAGACTAAATTGGGTTGTACAGACTATAACGAAACGGGAGTAATCGTCTCAAAGTAGACTCCGCTTATTGTCAGTGTTTACATCTATCGACTTATTCGGCGGCCCTATACGATTCGAAGTGGAATACACTCCGCAAATGAGAGATGTCGTGAAAGGCCCAAATCGGCCCCTCTCGAGTGCCGGAACAGGACCCGCTATGAATTTCTGCAGCATTTCGTCGAAGCTCAGAATATTCTATTAGACTGATCGGTTTTAGCCGGTCATCTAATCCCTACAGTTAGGTATATTGATGTAAAAATGCACGCACAGCAAGTAAAAGTGAACAACTTTTTGTGTCATTGAATTTTTTTTTTAATTTTAACCCGGTTCGGACGCATTTTGAGGCTTCCATGACGCATATTTTCCATTCATTTCTGCCGAAAAAATACGTTTACTTTTTCACTTTCAGTGAAGAATGCTCTCAAATTTCTTATTGAATGGACGCGAAATTTTTTTGAAATTTTAACTGTTTTTGGCCCCATTTTGAGGCCTCCATGATGAAAATTTTTGAAAATACTGAGTGAATGAACACCGCGTTTTCAATTTAGAGTGTACATTAAGAGTGATAATAATCCTCGACGAAGGTCTCTTCCCACCAGCCAGAATTTCTGGGAGGGACCAGATGATAATATTTTCAATTCTGGGGGGGGGGGGCAAGGCCCCCCTGGTCCCCCCTTCGTACGCCACTGGCGGAGTGATGTGATGACGGGCTGTAACCAATTATTGTCGTTAAATGTATACCGTCAAAAAACGCGAGAATGACGAAAGTCCCGAGTGATCCAATTTCAGCACTGGGCATGGGGTGGAACTGATTTCGGCCCTCTTCGACGGGATTTCTGAATGGTGCACATGTCGCAGGCAAATGGCAATCATTTCTTTAAATGCCTAGGCAAAAATTCAAATATTCTAGCTAAGATTGAAATTCTAATTCTTTTCCTAATTTCAGACAAAATAATTCATTGCTCCTGCAAGAAAAAATTCTCAGTAGAAATTTGCAATGCACATACAACGGTATTTTAAACAATTTTTAGCTTCTGAGGAGACACTGATCTCGGAATTTTAAGCATGTCGTAAAATACACAATTTTTGGAATTTCAACATTTAAAATATGAGAAGCAATCGAAGAGGCAGAGACAAAAAGAGTTCGTATAAGTATGACGAGTTATTTCTTCAAAAATATCGAAAAATCGTGAGCTCTTCGTTATAAATTCACAAAATTTTGCAGACCGTCAAAATTTGACAGTCTGCGTAGGCATTTGACAAAATGCCTGATTTCACTATTTGCCGGCGACGCACATATACGGACCACTATTTTTTGCTGACTTACATGATTTTAGTTTCGAAGCACGAATCTCAATGACTCGTTCAACTAACTCGATTACAAACAGGATTATTTTTCCAATGGGGGCTATGTGTAATTGTGCATTTTTACATGAAAATTGGCGACGGCGTCGTGCAGTTCGGCATCTGCGGGCCAGATCGCATGCCGCTTGTCGCGCGGTTCGCGGGCTCAGTTCCGCGCGAGTCGGATTTTCGAGTGAGTGTCAAGTGACCGCCTGCACCTCGTGATTCCCGCGTGGGGTTCCGCTGCTCTCTTGAAAAATTGGAACATTTCTGAATGCCCAGTGAAGCTGAAAGTTCGAACTTAATTGGATTTCAGTTTACAGGTTCGTCCGAGCAATTATTGAATTTTTGTTTTTAATGGACCACTAGACAAGGTACGAATTTCAGCATCTATACTATAAGCTCCAAGACCTCCTAATTTTGCGAAACTGGTAACGCTTAGTTTCAGCGTTCTACCGGGCCGATTTTCATAATTTTTGCGGCTATTGACGGGCAATTGTCTCTAGATAAGCCAACTCTTTTCAGATTTTGAAAATATGGCCCAGGTTTTTTTATATTACGTGGTAAAGTTGCGAATTCTCCCATATAAACAATGTAAATTTATGTGTTTTGTCATAGTTCGTTTGAGCATTCTACTGGGCCGATTTCCATGATTTTTGCGTAAATCGACAGGTAATAGGCTCTAGATGAGCCCGCTTTAATCAGATTTTGGAAAAAGGACCCAGGTTTTTTTAAAATCACGTTATTAAAGTGAGTGAATTTACAGAGTGCTCCGGGACTGCTACCGCTATGCGCGGGAGGATGCGCAGTGGTCGAGGAGGTTGCGCAGTAGGTGTGTAGCCTGCGCATCAGCTCTACACTTATATACACAAGATTTCCGCCGATTGCCTCAAGACGAGCGGTGGCCGAGTCGTCTACGACGTCGGAAGTGTTCACATTGATCAAGGTGTGGGTTCGATCCCCGCCTCCAGAGATACTCAATAATTATCCGATTTAAACAGATCGTTGTTCTACGGTAATATTCCATCAAGCAGTCATTCCAAAACGCGTCCTTTTGACTTCAAAAATTTTTTTCTTCTTTATTCATCAAAACCAAAAATTATTTCATTCTATTAAGTATACCTCATATCGAATTTTTTTAGGGGAAAAATAAAACTAATACTAATAGGAGGGTAAAAATAGGGCCGCGAAGCGGCCCATTGATGGCGCGGAGCGCCATCGGGGGGTTGGGCCGCGTAGCGGCCAGGGGGCGTAGCCCCCTAGTTCTGATATATTTTTCGTAACCAAAATTTCACGTAAAACACGATGCGCACAACAAAAATTACCCAAATCGACTCCTTATGAAGATATTTAATGATTCTTGATGCGTGAATTCAAACCACCCGCTCATGAAAACTTAATGCTCTACGTGACTCACATCGCAAGCTAAACGTTATCATGACAGTCTCTGCGATATAAAAATCTGGCAACCGCAATCTTGACGCTTTGGCTCAGCTGTAGCAAATTGCTTGTAGTTTGAACAAGACATGGTGGGAAATGAACGTTGCTCGATTGAGAAGCTTGCTGAAACCGTCGTAATGCACGATTTGACTCACGTAGAGCTTTGAGTTCCTTGGGAACGGGCGGTTCAAATTCCTCGTAACCAATGTGAAATAAAATCGTAAATATCTTTGTTAGAAGTCTGTTTCAGTAATTTTCGTCGTGCGAATAGTGTTTTACGTGAAATTCTGGTTTAGGAACATGTATCAGATTGCTTTAATTTGTACCTTGTCTAGTGGTCCATTAGCAACTTACATAGGTACGGAGAATCTCGTCCTTTTCAAAACGTCTCGTGTATTTTTCAAAGAAACTAGTTCATCTTTATTTTTTTTTTATTTATTTACTTTTTCTAAATCTCAAGAACATAGATCAATGCATTCTCCTAAATCTCACACTGAAAAAAAAACTCCGGCCGTGGAAGGCGTACTTACGGGCCAATCTTAACTACGGCTCCAGCACCCGGAGCTTCCAGTCTCTGAGTCCGGAATGGACGGTATGCCTTTATAGCCTATAATTTTTTTTTCAGTGCAATTTCAAGTAAATAAAGACTCTTCTTTGTTTACCTGTAATACATTCGATTTCATAGGCAAACTGAAACTTTTTTGCAGGATGATACAACATCGGATTGTGTGATGAAGTCACTTATGAATGAATGCACTCTTTGTTTTCTGAAATTTTCCCCTAAAGTGGATCGAAGTTATTCCCCCGATTCATAAATCTTTGTCTCTTTATGATTGTGTATGTTTGTGTATGTCTGCTTGTTTCTTTGTTTGTCGTTTCATCCTGTTAGAAACGGTATTACTTTATGTCTATTCTGACAATTGGATGATGAAAAGAAAAGGAACCTAAGGCCGCCTGAAATTCTTCGCACGAATCGAGAGTTTATTTTAAGCGCATGCGCCGTGAATATCGTATACTTTGTATACTCGTACTTACGTTTCCTTTGGTTCGGGAAACAGGAAAAAATGCGGAAAAAAAAGTGAACCATCTTTAGTACATCTGTACGGCAAGTATTTTTGCTCAAAACAGTATATTCCTTGGGAATTTGATGAGAATTCTTGCTTCATACCATTTCAGAACTTACACTAAAAAAACTCCGGCCGTGGAAGTCGTACTTACGGGCTATATAAACATACCGTCCATGTTCCGGGCTCAGAAGCCGAAAGTTTAAGGCGCAGCAGCCGAAGCAGTCAAAAGCTACGGCTCCAGCACACAGAAGTTTCGGCCTTTGAGCCCAAATAGTAGCGGATGGTTTGTCTATATAACCAGTAACTTTTTTCTCCAGTGTAATCACAATAGTTGTCTGTCAACTTATAGGTGTTCAAGATCCCGTTGGATTCATACTTCCGATCTTAATGCTCGTTCTACAGGCAAGGTATCGGAAAGCGGGCTCAGGGTGGCAAAATTTCATGAAAAATAAAATCTTGAAATTTCGCGTGAAATATTTCATGAAATTTCAGAAATTTATGGAAGATATTAATAAATACCGGTTCCTTTTCATGTTTCGCAAAATGTAAAAATTGTGACTTTCTTCTAGTTTTGTGTGTTTGAATGCGGGTTGCATACTTTTGCCCCTGAAGAATTTGAAATATTTCACAGTCTCGTGAAATTTCATGGAATATTTCAATGAAATTTCCAATCTTTCATTTATTTCTTACGTTTCATGCCACCCTGAGCGGGCTGCGTATTCACATTTGGACCACATTTTGCACTTAGGAACTACCATTTTCGTAGCTTATTTCAGGTTGAACATAATGTGCCATTAATAAGTAGATAGGTGTTTTTATAAATGAGGCAGGAATTGTAGTTCCGAATAATCGCAAAATGCAGTCCGTTTATCGAGTACGAGGTATGTCGCTGAATGTGCCCAGATAAGCGCAGCCAATGAGCGCATAGATATCACAGCAGCGGGATGTCACGTCCATACGTACTTGCGAAACAGAATTCCGAAATCGTGGCTGGATAAACATTTCCGAGACGAGGAGGACCCAGGCTTAGCGTTATTAGATGTCATGTGTAGTAAGCATGAGGGTATTTCGCCGAACTGGATGTCTAGAGCATGGCCTCAAGTGTCATGGGCGTAATCAATTATTTTCTGGCTAGATGCCGCCGCCGCCGCTCGCGCTCGAATCACGAGGGTCATCTTTTCGAAGGCTCCCTCCAACACTCCTGCGAGTGTATACAACTGTACTGCCGTGCTAAGGAAAAACGCTGTATGAGCCCTCAGGCGTTGCCAACTTTCCTCTGGCAAATCACTAATTTTCGGTAACATTTTTGAGAATTTTTCTGTCAATTTCTCAGATAATTGTGTTTGTAATTTGATCTAAAGTGTCTGAAAATTTCAAGGAAAAATATTCACAATTTTCCTTCAAAATAAACATTTTATCGTAGGAAATTTGGCAACTCTCGAATGTTCATACGGCGTTCTTCCTTAGCACGGCAGTGTAGGAATCCTCGCTGTCCTCAGCTCAAAATTAGTTGGCAGTATATTTTGTGTGCGTCTTGGATGGCTTGAGATGTCCGTCAAGTTGAGCGTAAACCACACGGAGAAAAAAACCTCGTGCGTGAGACCCGAAGTTTAGGTCATAGGTATGGATCTCTGAAGTTTTCGGATTGAGCATCTGAACACCTAAGGTCTAGCTGTCGAGGTTCGGATCGCACATCTGAAACTTCAGTTCTTACATCTGAAGTACTTCGGTTTTCACATCCGAAAAACTTCGGTTCTTACATCTGAAGTACCTCAGTTGTAAGAACTGAAGTTTCAGATGTCAAACCTGAACTTCGGCAGTTAGACCTTAAGTATTCAGATGCTCAATCCGAAAACTTCAGAGATCCATATGACCTAAACTTCGGGTCCCACGCACGAAGTTTTTTTCGCCGTGCATGGTGTCTCGGACCGGAACAAACGAGGATTTTTCAGGGAAAATCAGGGAGAAGTTGGAAAATCTGTTCCAGAAACTGGGAATTTCCTCTTCTACCGCATAGAATTTGTTGTTGCACGTGAGTCGCCATCATCGACTTCTTAAGTAGCATATTTGAATCTTCAGGTCATCCACTGAAGAAGAAACTCCGTCCCTGAAAGTCGTACTTATGGGCTGTATAGACAAACTGTCCGCGTTCCGGGCTCAGAGACCAAAAGTTGCGGGCGTGGCACCCGGAGCAATCGAAGCTATGGCTCCAGCACCCGTAACTTCCGGCCTCTGAGCCCGGAACGGTCGGTATGTCTTTACAACCCGTAACTCTTTTTTTTTCAGTGAGCATGGTGTCTAGGACCATGGTGCCTAAAACCGGAACAAACCGGGGTTTATCAGGGAATGAAAACTTTTAAGTGAAATCAGGAATAAGTCAGGGAATCTGTTCTAGAAACTGGGAATTGCTCCTTGCCGCGCATAGAGTTTATGTTATTGCACACAAGTCGCCATCGTTGACTTCTTGTATGGCATATTTGAATCTTTAAATCATCAGAATAGAGGGATTACCCTTGACCAGGTAATATAAACACCAGGAAAGGTTTCGGAGTTCACAATTTGAATGTGCGCCAAAGAAACGGCTGGAAGTTGAAAAAAATTTATATTCATATCTTGAATCCTGGAGAATTATATAATTTTTCTCTAGTAAATCCGGGAAAGCGGGAGAAACCAAGGTTTCCCATCAGGGAATAAGATCTTAAAAATCAGGGAATGGGCATGATCAAGAATTTAGAAACCCTAGCGAAAACATTCCGATCGACGATCCTCTTGATTTTGTATGGGATGCCGAAGAAAAATTTACGTAATGCGTGCGTTGTAAACAGACCAAAACTTTAGAACGTATTCATAGTAATAATAACTATGGACAACTGACCTAAATGTACAGGAACCATGTAGCACGTAAAACCTATTACGAGTTACAATTACAAAGAGTAACAATTAATTAAGAGTTAATTGTCACTCTTGATTAGTTCATTTTCATATAGTTCTTTTTCACATAAATTTGTTCATTTTAGAGATCCCGAACTGACAATGTCCCCCCGTAATTATAGGTTCCCAGAAACCGGCGAAATCAAATAGACTCTGGTTCACTCTTTTTCATAATGATCATCCCTGGATCGCCATAGCAACCGCAGGATTCCGAACCGCAGTAATTAGCCCAATTAATTGCTGCGCACTGGATTGGTGCCGCGTTTAACAAGAGCCAGGGACTTAAACGGTGGAGACATAATTGGTGAATTGTAACAATTAATCACCAGTTTCCTACGTTTCAACGAGTGGAAAAAATACATTTTTGCACAGCGTGCCAACATTGAGCAAGCAGTGTCATATTAGTTGGACTGAGTTCTCAAAAGTTTTATTGCAATAAAAATGGTTTTTATGAAAATTGTATTTATTCGTTGCAGTTGCGCTTCGTTGAATGAACCAACCTAATCCGTTTTACTTTCTCGCTCCCATAGGGTAGAGAGGAAGTATTGTCATCCTCCAAGAAAAAAAAAAAAAAAAGTTGAAATTTCATCATTTTTTAGTTCGATTTTTTTCGGAGGGTGAGGAGAGAGTGACTATCTCCATTCGTGGTCACTTTCGCCATGGGTTTAAAAATAAAATTTCGGAGAAACTTTAAAGCCCTACCGCAAAATTCACAAATTTCAGAATTGACTTTTCAACACACGTACATCTAAATATTTTTAGAAAATTTAAGCAGCTCATTTGCGGGAAGAACACAGCTTCGAAGCCAGATACCAAAATTTTCACCTAAATCGCTCGGAGATTTTCCTTATTTTTCGGCATTACGGACCACATTTTCCTCAGTATCACGATGTCCTCGTGTCACTTTCTATCGTACTTTTCTCAAGGGTATTCAAGATAATGGAGTTAAAGCAAGGTCCCATCCACAATAGGTTGAGCCAAAGACATATGGTGTTTTTTTCCTGTATGCCGTTTGAAAATTCAAATTTAATCTTCTAAAACTTCTTTCTTTCCTGTTTCAGGTTTGTTCAGATGCTCATTCTACCACGTATCATTCGAATAAGTCGTTAGAGGTGAGTCACACTGATCATCCTTCAGCTTTGGAAACCTTCTCTAATGAAAATTTTTTCCTTTTTTTCCATTCTCTCATTACCGAACTTAGAGCTATTTCTGTTTCTTATACAAAAATAGATTCTGATTTTGTTATCTACATTACGACTTGATGACAATGGCAGGCATACTTGATAGAATTTCGATCACGTTCGCCAAAATTTGAAGTTGGTGGATCTTAGACAAATTTGACGCAATTATCGTCGTCTCTCTGACGTAAGGGCGTATCTCAATATTCACGTGAGCCCTGTTTTTCATATAAATTCATGCTTTCTGAAGATCATGTAGAAATCGAGATACGCCCTTACGTCAGAAGAACGACGTTATATACTAAATGAAAATCTCCTCGCAATAGATACATTTTGATACAAATTGAAAAATAGTGCAGTTGTGTGATATTTTTAATAAGCAAAATCAAATATGTCGAATCACTGAACTTTTCAATTTTGAGGAAGTTCGATTGAAGCACGACGAGATACTTTTCATTTTTTCGTAGTTGTATTAAAAATGAATGAACGATCCAAAGTTCGATGCCAAAAAAATCGTGTCTCCAGAAGCTTGATATGAATATCAAATTTTGACAACTTCAAGCAAGTTCGACAAGTCGGTAAAGTCCCGATTAATCCAATGTTCCGTTAAGGAGAGTACCCGGTAGGTACATCGGGTACATCCAGGAAGCGATTTTGCACGACAAACAAAATAAGTATACTCGTGAAAATGAAAGCTTCCTCATGATTATATCTTTTTAATTAATGCAGTCAATTGTTTTGTTGCCACTAAGAAATTTTTTGAGAACTCCCGTAAATTGCCATAGCCCCAAGACGGTTTAAAGGGCAGATCATTCAGGGTGTTTAGCATCAGGATTTTCCCGATTTTTGGGACTTTACCAGATTTGAGGTCAATAACGATTTAATCCGCATTTAAAGAAAAATCGGTCGTTAAATCTGGATTTGAGAAAAGTCGGCTGTCCGATCGGATTTTTTTTTTTTTATGCTTTTGCATACGATTATGCAGAAATTTTAATTTTTCTCCACAAAAAATTAGGATTTTATCAGGATTTGGAAAAATTATGAAATCAGGATTTAGCAGTCAAAATATGGGAAAATCAGGATCTCCCAATTTGAAAAAAACTAGACACCCTATCATTAGAATTTTCCTCAGAGAGCCATAGAGACAGCAAGGGGCCGTTCATATATTACTTAACGCTCCAGGAGGGGGAAGGGGGATGAGGAGAGCGTTACACCATTTTGTTTTTACGTCTTAAATGATAGGGACCAACGTCACAAAAGCGTCACAAGGGGTGGGGGTTAAAAAATCCGAAACAGCGAGTTACGGAATTTATACACGGCCCCCAAGTTAAATTTTTGAAAGAATTCTCAAATGGAACGGGACTCGAAGAGTGCGACCTAGAATTCCGACCTAGATCGGGATCGATATGTGTCACGGTGATTTCCGCTGGTATCGGTTCGACACGAATGCAATGCTCCCAGAAAATCGGATTTTTTCCCTCCATTTCTTCGTTTTGCTGGATAATCTCATTTGAGGAAGATGTTGACATCCATTGTTATCCTAAACCTTACGCAACAACTACGTTATTCACTTTCTTTCTCTCTGAGTTTTTACCTACGTGTTCTTTACCGAAGAGAGCGTTACGTCACGCGTTTTAAGTGGGGGAGAGGGTAAAAAAATTCCAAATTTCAAGTTACGTACTAAAAGGACGGCCCTGAAACCCAGAAAATAGGCAAGCTTTGCTATATTTTAAGGTCGTTCCTTCAAAGTTTTTTAATATATTGTTTAAGATTTTCTCAGTTTGCCGCGATCTGCGCATCGCAAGATCAGAAATTTCTGCATTCTTCAATTGAACTTCATGTTGCAATTAGGAACTACAATTGAGGGGCTTCGAGGAAAAGGCGCGTAAGTGCAGTTTTTGCCACTTCGAGAAATACGTGTTCGAAGTTTCGACATTTCATGGATCGAAAGAAAGTTCAACCTGACTTTTTGATGCTTAAAAATTGAAATTTTGAAGCGAAAATTTCCCAGAACATGTTTTAAGACTATAGTTTTACTTAAAATTATCCATATATCAATTTTTTAAAAAACTGCTCTTATGCTCCTTGTCCTCCAAGCCCCTCAATTTCTAGCTCAGTTCAGAAACAACGTATCCACCATTAATTTCCCTATGAACGTAAGTGTTTTCACGGATGAGCCTGGTATTTTTGTTCGCCTAATTGCAAATAGTGAAGTCCAAGTTTATTCCCATGCAGTTGATCCTGAAAAAGTTTTACGTTCTCCGCGTGGAATTTTGACAGGGGAAGTATTTCGCATTGCTTCATTTTCCACCCCATTTAGTGATCCATTTTTGTTTTTTTCCTCGGGAACCTTGCCTCTCGGCTCTCAGCGCACCTACCATACGCGTCCTTGCCACGGCTTTTTCCATCCGGGCACGGTTACGACACCGCACAGAGGAACAAGTCAATGGACGAAGTCGGACAAGAAATTTTTGTCCAAAATTTCAAATTTTGCCGTCAATTTTGTCACAAATTCTATTTCAATGAGTGTTTCTGATAGGAAATTTCACGAAAAAACCATTGAAAACCACTTTTAAACTTTTTTGTCTCATATTTTCAAAGATACAAGCTTTCAAAGTTTCCAAATTTTGTCCGACTTCGCCTATCGACTCGGTCCAGTGTGCGCCGCGGAACATCGAAAGTAACGCGGCGATTTTTCCACGTCGCCGGCAAGCCGCGTCTCGCACGAAGCTCAAAAATGCAAATGCCTGATCGATCGCTCCTCTCGCTCGGGTAAATCGGATAATGTAAGTAATGCTCATATTCCATTCAGCGCGTACTGCCGGCCGTAAACATCTACTCTGCCGTGCTAGGGAAGAACGCCGTATGAGCGTTCGAGAGTAACCAAATTTCCCCGGATAAAACATGTATTTTTGACGAAATTCATGCTTATTTTTTCTTGAAATTTTCAGATATTTTAGATTAGATTGCGAACAAAATAGTCTGAAAAATCGGAAGCAAAATATTTACGATTTCCTCAAGAAATTCGTGTTTTATCAGAGGAAATTTGGCAACGCCTGAAGGTTCATAGGGCGTTTTTTTTTAGCATGGCAGTACTTAAGTCGAGTATTTCTCGCGCGATGCATATTTCAACGCCGGGTCCTTTCTTCGGCCCCGAAGTGGGTCGCCCTCGGGGCATCGGTCAGCCCAGTTTGGTGTTATCACCGGAGTGAAAAGTCCCGCGAGGGGGAGGGAAGTCCTCTCTCACCCCTTTCTCCCCGCTGCGATGGAATTTGTAGGGCAAGGGTAAATCGGATCCAATCCAATCGAAAGAAACCAATTAACATTCGAAATCGAGTTGAATAGCGTAAAGCAAACCTGTCATTTCTGCAGTGGGCTTTCAATAAAAAGCGTGTCTGTTTAGCGAGCGGGAAAAATTGGGTTAATTTAGTCGTGGGGAGGCTGGGTTTAGGGTAGCTCTATGAATGAGGCCTAATCGAACATCAAAATTGAAATAGTCCCAATACCCCATGACCCTGAAAAGATAATCATATTTTCCATTGTCGTTACTGCAGGTGTGGCCCTATTACCAAACTGCGTTCAAACGATAATTGATTAATCATTCAGGAATGTTCGTGCCGTAAATCAGCCTCCAAAATCTTAAAATAGGAAAAGTCGAAAGCACCGTTTCCAATTGAATCGCGGGACGTGCAAAAACCGCTAATGTCCATTTCTCCAGTTTTAAGTTTTTGTGAGTTCATAATTCTTTTAAAGAGTTGATACAACCATAAAATTGATAAGAGGACTCGTATTGGGATCAAGGAAACCCGAGGACGAGTTTTAACGCCAATTTCGTGGTTGCAACCAACTCTGGAAAGTATTCTGAACTCAAAAATTTAAGAGTGAAAAAATGGACTTTAGCGGTTTTCGCACGTCGCGACTCAACTGATCTTTTAAGTAAAGGGGACGGTTATTTTTATTTCATTTTAAGATTTCGCATGGAAGGATGATTTTCGGAATGAACATTCCTCATTGATCTATACTCTCTGAAAGTTCAATTTTTTTTAAAAATAATCCATTCAATGGATAAAATTTGAATCATATTGATATTACCCAGAATGCATTGCGTCAAATCTGAAAATACACTTGCAGGGAACGCCGCACTCAAGCCAGACTCGAAAGTAATCGAAATAGCGTGGCGCATGATCAGGAGAGAGATAGTAACCAATCCATTAGGGCATACTCATCTCCGTTCCCATCATAGGGATTGACTCGCATCGCACCCATCACATACTCAGCATGTAAGTGCATATGAGTCACAGCAATCTCCTTGAGAACGATGGTTCGCACTCCTTTCATCGAATTCCGCCCCCTCCCCAACCCCATTCCATCTCCACCGAGCACCAATGCATACATACGAAGAACTGAGGATTTTTTTCTCCTTATCATCAATTCTTTGTTTGCTCAAAGCGTTTAGATCACGAAGAGTATTGCAACGCTGCCGTATAAGAGTTATTAAACGTTTCTTTGAATTTATTTTTGAGGTTTGAGACCCAGTTAAATCGTCTTATTGTAAGCTTCCTCTTCGCGTGAATGGCTCATTGTTTCAATTTGAAGCGGTGTTTTTAAAGGAAAATTCCACGAAAAACCCAATTGAACCACTAAACTTCTATGTCTCGTAGTTCAGAAAATATAAGCTTCCAAAGTTCGTAAATTTCGTCCGACTTCTCCCATTGATTCGTTCCGTTGTGCGTATAGGGCCATCGGCAATCGCCACACTTTTTTCTACTTTAGGCTTTTAGATGTTTCTCTTGCCGGTGCCGGCAGAGTTTTCGAGATTGGGTCGCAATCGCAGATGGATCAAGTGGGAAAGTTCCGAGGAATTCCCGGCAGAAATCTACTTCACCGGAAATTTTCAGCAGAAACACAAACATTTGCTCGCTTGCTCAGCATCAATCTTAAGGGTCGCGGAGAACGTTCCCGGAATGGGATTAGATTGGATTAGATTTAAAATCCGTGGGACCAAGTCCAAAACACCGAAACTCAAAGGAGTGTGAAGTTCCCGGGATGGCTCCTCGTTACTTGTCCGGAACTCTCCGTTCCCATTTCCAGCACTTGAGCTTCCCGAGAAATATGCATCCGTAGATGCGATTGTTAAATTTTTCAGAAGCGATCTTGACACAAATTCCGTCATTCGTCTATTTTTCATTAATTATGGTCAAATCATTATTCGATCTAAGATATTTTGACGCAAAGAGGAATCTATCTGGAGTAGTATAGATATATGAATACTTATGCATTGCAGAGAAATGCGCAAATGATATAGGAATACGTCGCACACTGGGCCGAGTCAATAGGAGAAGTCGGACAATATCTAGAAACTTTGAAAGTTAATATTTTCGCAAATATAAAGCAAAGAAGTTTAAGAGTGGTTCCATTAGTTTTTTCGTGAAATTTTCTGTCTGGAGCACCCTTTGAAATTGAATTCATTACGAAATAAACATTAAAATTTGAAATTTTAGCCAATAATTTCATGTCCGACTTCTTCTATCAACTCCATCCACTGTACTTACGTCGTCGCTTCTCTAACATGACGTAAGGGTGTATCTCTATGTCCATATGAGTCCCGGAAAGCATGAAGTTATGCGAAGCTCAGGGCTCACTTTGAAATCGAGGTGCGCCATTACGTCAGAGAAGCGTCGGCATGTAGTATGAGTGATAGAGCATATATCGATGGCTGAGATGCGAAACCACGTATCCTCATTACGTAGTCCGAGAGCCAGACGACTTTGAGTGACAAACTCGGGATACATGTTTTGACCCCCTAAATCGATAGCCTTGCATGCACTGAAACGGAAAATTTTTGTCTGCCGCCCTCTAGCCTGTGCCATCACCCTCATCTAGGCCCTCAAAGTGGTCCAAAAAACACCATCTGGTGACAAACTCCTGACGCT
>NW_017547443.1:373105-412275 GCF_001854935.1 Bemisia tabaci | reverse complement strand
GAGCGTCAGGAGTTTGTCACCAGATGGTGTTTTTTGGACCACTTTGAGAGCCTAGATGAGGGTGATGGCACAGGCTAGAGGGCGGCAGACAAAAATTTTCCGTTTCAGTGCATGCAAGGCTATCGATTTAGGGGGTCAAAACATGTATCCCGAGTTTGTCACTCAAAGTCGTCTGGCTCTCGGACTAACGGTGTTTCAAAATCTCCAGTCCTAGTTTAGTTTTTCTGCGAGAAGCAAGTCAACTTTACAGCTTGAAAATACAGAATATTTTGCTTACTGAAGAAAAACAATGGACTTTTCAAGAAATGGAGATGTTGCAAGTGTGAGGAATATGCGATTTGGCTGTTCCTTCGTATATAAAAGTTCGCGAGAAACACGATGGTGCCACTGGTCTTATCTGAAATCAAGGAAGGCTCAAAAAGAGCTCTCAAGTTGAGGCCAAAATGGAGGGGATATCCCACCCTACCTTGAGAGTCCACCTCTACATCAAGACAAACTCGCCATGCAAAGATAGGGAGCAAATACATTGACAGGGCTGTCACTTTATTTTGGGACTCCAAAACTGAAAATTCGACAACCCTGCTAATGTATTTGCTCCCTAGCTTTGCATGGAGAGTTTGTCTTGATGTAGAGGTGGACTCTCAGGGTGGTGGGATATCCCCTCCATTTTGGGCTCAACGTGAGAGCTTTTTTTGAGCTTGGGAGTTGATTTCAGCGACAACCAGTGGCACTGTGGCACCATCGTGTTTCTCGCGAACTTTTACTTAAAGAATCAACAATCAAATCGCAAATTCCTTACACATGCAACATCTCTATTACGTTGACTAGTTTTCCACGGAAAAAATGAAATGCGACAGGAAGTTTGCAACGTCGCAAACCGAGTTACGTGGTCTCGCGCTTTAGCCATTAACATTCTGTCAGGCGGTGGACTTCAAAATCGCGTACTTCATTCACAAAAAAATTTTTCTGTGCGTAATGCGGTGCAAAAATCAGACTGCAACCGTATTTTGAACATATTTCCGTTTCGTGCGATGTCATTTCGTCATTTTCTATGCTCATGCAGCGGACTTCTGACGTCATACATTGACGTTAACGCACTTAAGGCAACTGCGTGCAAACTTTGAGCGAGCTTTTTATTTTACCCTTTTTACAGAGTTTTTTCAATTCTTCGACGAAGTTTTACCGCATCTCTGTTTTCTGACAACGCGTACATAAGTTCGTGACACTGCGTTAACTTTAAACGGGTCCGGTTGCTTCTGTGTTCTCAATGTTGTTCCTTTCGTGTATCTTTCAAGATGAACGCTATGTCATAAAGGGTAAAGTCTTATCGTATTATCACCTCCGTTTTCTGTTAAAAACATCTCAAATTCATCTTTCTTCGAAGTTTTGGGTAGTTTTTCTGGAATGCGTTTCGTACTTTGCTGACGGAGCCCAAACCATTGCAACACAATGCAACCGAAACAGCGGCCTCTTTGCGTATCGATCGGAGGTAGCCGGAGAAATTGATTGTCACTGACCGAGGTAGGATTTCCGGAAGAGAGGATGTGAACTGATTCATGACGAAATAATAAGCTAGCGGTGGCTCATATCAAGGGTAGTCGAAGAAAGCCGAAGGAATTTAGCATTGGTAATACCTCAGTGGGGAAGGTCATCGCCAGGAATCTGCAACTATCACCCGTGACAAGATTTGCCATCCGTCCGCGAAGTCCTCAACTGAGTAATTGACCCGTCTTCAGGTGTTCAAATTGGCAGCCTTCAAGTGAGTAACCGATGACTCTTGATGAGTAAATATCATATATCAATGTAGAGTACCTAGATTTGGAGAGAAAGGACAACTTTGTAATCCTGAGAATTTATCATCCATGAAACAATTTGC
The DNA here is from genome assembly GCF_001854935.1 of Bemisia tabaci. Classification (NCBI taxonomy): domain Eukaryota; kingdom Metazoa; phylum Arthropoda; class Insecta; order Hemiptera; family Aleyrodidae; genus Bemisia; species Bemisia tabaci. The sequence continues at coordinate 410,399 of NW_017547443.1, read as the reverse complement.
AGTCATAGTGGTTCATTCAGTTATCAAAATCGTTATTAATCGTCAGGGTGTCTGGCACCAGGATTTGAAGTCAATCAGGATTTTATCCCGATTTCATCAGGATTTGAGAAAAGTCGGCCGTCCGATCGGATTTTTTTATCAAGCTATTTTTGTGAAGCCAAAATTGAAATTCTCAAAAATCAGGATTTGGAAAAATCATGAAGTCAGGATTTAGCAGTCAAAAATCAGGATTTCCCCATATGTAAAAAAACAGACACTCCTGATTGTGCAAGTCAGTCCTCTCTCGTGGTCTTCTCCGTAGTCTTCACACCGAAGCTTTTAGTACAGAGTCTCGTCTCTGCCATGAGACATCAAATCTTTCAAGATTCTTGCGTGCAAAATGAAAAACGGAAGGAAACAAGAAGATTTTCAAACTTACAAAATTCCCAGCACGTCTGGTATTCTTGAGTAAAATAAGGTCGGAAAATTGTTTCAAATAAATTCGGGAGTGTACTACCTAAGAGAATGCTCATTGCCAAAAGCTAGGATGCTTTCATCGATTTTGTCGCAAATTGTGACGAGGAGGCATTGCCATATCACAACCAATAATCAATGTAGACTTATTCTTGTGACCTGAAATTTGAACCGTGCACATCAGTAGAAGATTAGAGGTATTGCGAGAAAATATGCCTGTTCTTTCTAGTTATGTGGAGAACTAATTAACGGGCTCATGAATGTCCCTAAATGAATTTCCGCCAGTATTGTTTCGCTTCATTGTATTCGTTTCGCGGGACAGGCCAGAAATGGCCGATTGCAATTGTTCACAAGAGATTTTCGCTGTACTCTCAGAGCTGGCGGTTTTGTTCCTGCAACCATATGTTTAGTGCCATTCTGATTTTTTAAGTAAATCCGTTCAAAGAGTAAATGTGGGAATTACTACAAGTAAACACTATTCATCTATCGAAACACCGCCATCGAGTTACGCTTAGTTAAATGGGCCTTGGAGTGGGGGCAAAAATGGGATATCACTGGAAAAAAAGTTGAGTCACATGAACGCAACGTTCGGCGTTCCATGTCACGGCAACTATTCGGTCAAACCGAACTTTCTGTTTTCGTAATCGAACTTTGGCGATAAAGTAAACTCGGTCGGAAGTTCGGTTTGATGAACTGAATAGTTGGAGTGATATGGAACACCGATTTCTTTTTACTCAGTCTTAAAAGCCGAGGTTCCTCCTTCATCATTTGGTGCAAAAAACTCCCTATATTCCAAAAATTAATTGACCCTTGGAGAACGTCACGAAGTTAGAATAATGTATGATTCGCGAATGGGAGAAAAACGCCTAGAGTATTAGTAATGAGATAAATCATCACTTGAAATTTTGACCGAATATTCTCGAGAGTGATAAGAAGTGTTCAGAAATAAAAGCTAAAAATTGATATTTTTAACCCAATCAGGTTTTTTCGGCGCACTGATGAACAATATTTAGGTTTTCATTCTGAGCTATTGTCTAACTTCATCACATTTAGGTAGAGTGTGTTTTTTTCCACCCTTTGTTCGTTTTGTTTCTTCCTTTGTCAAACAAAAAGCTGAACACACGGCGAATTATACATCCTATTACGGAGAAGAGTTCTATTTAATCTACGAGAGGGGAAACATTTTTTGACGTAAAAATAGAATGTATTATTGTGCAAGGGCTCCTGCTCTTAATTCGTCTCTAATTATATACCTTGGACTATGGTGCTGTTTGTTTCAAATATCGCCCCTGGAAGAACCCTTTACCCTTGGGATCAATACTAATCATATTGGAACCTTAAAATCTTAATTCCATCTCCAAAAATATCGCTAACCCTTGAGAAAAAGGAAACGTCAATATGCTTATCGTGGAAAAGCTTTATCTTATTCATGAATTCTGGATGATTGAATGACGACTGGACTCAAGTGACAGCTTTTTCCCCTTATGAAACCGCGAGGTGAAAAGTGTGATTAATAGAACTGTGCACGTTACCCACCTGTAGTATTGTACCCATTCCGCTCCCAATCATTCTCGGAAAGGCAACTTTGCTTCTTTTTGCAGCCTCTGCAGTTAGAGCTTACAAAGCACGTCATTTGTAGGATGATCATACCACTTTTTTACAACCTTCGGAGAGTAGGCTGGCAATTTGCTCTCTCTGAAATTTGAACAGCTGTGTCCCTCCTACCTCTGTCACGGTAGGTCCGTTAGTTCACTTTTGCCATCTTGGTGTTTTGCTCTGTAGCGGTGATAAATTATAACATTTAGTTTCGGTTTTAACAATTTCCCGCTTTTAAGTTACCTAAAGTTTTCTTTGTTGTAATTTTCATTTAAAATCTTAAGTCCTTTGATTTAGTATACCGAATAAATCATGAATCAGCCAAGTAAGTAAACTTGTTGAATAGCAATTTTCGACGACATGACGATATACTTTTACATGGGCAATGTTTCATGAATTGGACCCAAAAGATACGGGCTCGGAACGGAAAAATATGGATTTGAGGTTTTATCTCCTCGTGAGGTCAATCTAATAAGCAATTTAGCTTCCTTTTTTGTTTTTTCACATCAAATATTGTTTGTGGACATTAAATTCTTCACTGAAAAAAAAAGTTCGGTAAATCCGAACTAATTAGGATCATATGGAACCAGGTTTTGTTCGGTACACACAACCGAATAATTCGGTCTGTTCAACCGAAGTGTTCGGTTTGTGCGACCGAACCATAATAAATTCTTACAGTTTGGTTCAGAGGACCGAACAATCCGGTTGAGCAGACCGAATAATTTGATCGTGTGTACCGAACAAAACCTGGTTCTATATGATCCTAACTAGTTCGGATTTACCGACCTTTTTTTTTCAGTGTTGGCAGGAAAAAGTATTTTACCTCGAGTGTGTCAGGGAAATGCGAGGGAATTTCATTTTCTTTTTGTGGCAACCCTGGAATATACCCTGGATTTTGAGTTGAGTCGTCAATAAGTTTTTCTATTTTACATCGTACGCACAAACATGGCAGGATTTTGGATATAATCATCGATCTGCCCTCATTTTTCTCTTCACGTCTTCATTTTCCTTATTTGCAGTGCAATTCACCCCGCCCCACCCCCCGTCCTCGTCTAGCTCCTGCCCATTCAATTAATGTTGCGCCATAGGTTTCAGGAGTGAAGAGCCCTCGCCCATAATCGAGCACTCGGTTCGGACGTGAAACTCGGAAAATAGGGGGGAAAAATCGAGCCCCCCCGTGCTCCCGAACACTCTGCAGAGGTTGTCGTTGTGGCCGGGCGGCGGCGGCGGTAGGGAGGGAAATCAATTAAAGGCTTCACTGTTTCGCTGCAGAAACTTCAAATGCCTGTGCACGCTAGCCGGGTGCTCCTGCGAGTTGCAAATGTGACATGCCGGTGAAAAAATGATGCGCACGAATGGAAAGTATGTCGTAATATGTGTCAGTGTCGTGGCGTGAATTGCGATGTATCGATTGCTTTGCCATTTAAACCTATGGTAAAGAATCGATTATTAAGGTGTTTACTGCGAACTTCCTGATTATCGATCCTTTTCCATAGGATTAAATGGCATAACAATCGATATATCGCAAAGCACGCCACGCCACTGATATGTGTGCACCAGGATCCGCGAGGAATCCAGAGGCTGATCCAGCAACTTGGCAACATTGTTTTTCTCCTTTTAAACCTATGGAAATGTATCGATTTTTGGAGGGGCCAGGTGCTCCGGCATGAATCGATTATTTAACATAGGTTTAATAGGAGGAAACCCGGTGTTGCCAAATTGTTAGATCCGCCAATGGAGGAATCGTGGGATTTTTCCGATGGCATGCTGAATGCTAGAGAGGAGATTTTGGGCGGGACTTTTGCAGTGTAGTGTGCTATGAGGCCCTGTGTCTTGACGAGCGAATTTTACAACTTCATTTGACACAGATTTTGTCTCTTTAAGAGAAGTCACAGAAAACAAGGAAGCGTATCGGTAATTTTCTCTTTAAAAAAAATAAAAAAATCTACTAATTTTTGTTTTGTTTTGTTTTGTTTGTTAAGTGTTGCAATGGAGATACGCATTAATCGACTTTCGCCGTCTATATTATGTCCCAGATTTAGGGCATCGCCCATAAGTTTATCTCTCCCTTTTGACTTTTCTTTTTCGCTCCTACAGAAATTCGTCATACGATCGAAATTCTGGTGAAAATAGGAAGAAGAATAATCAAAAAGAAAAGAAACGTCATAACTAACAATAAGCCAACCTATTTTTTTTTTTTTTTTTTTTGGTTAAGTGTTGTAATGGAGATACGCACTAATCGACTTTAGCTATATATTATGTCCTAGATTTAGGGCATCGCCCATAAAGCGAAGTAAATCTTTGACCGATTTAACGTTGACCAATTTACTCTCTTATCTCATCTTTGACAAGGAAAAAAGGAGCTCGCGATTGTTGAGTGATAGGAGCTTTTCCATTAAATTGTGGTAGTTCCTTAATTAATTATGATAGTATTCTAATAAATGAGGTTACTTATTCAAATTTTGCGTTACCACCAAAATTAATTGGAAATTCCCATCATCAAATTTCAATTTCGATCTGTTGTATCGGAAGTTGGCAGTAAGTTGAAAACTTCGACCAAATCCCCTCGCGAAAATTTGCCATATATATGCTACACGGTACCTTCCTTTGAATCTATTTCCATATTGTGGGAGTTGGATATCTTCGTTCTGCATCGAGTGCAGTGCTCTCTTTTCCCTTTCCGTGCCTCTCCGCGGATGAAGGAAGGGTTTGAAGTGGCGATGATCCAGCTCTTGAGTAGGTAATTTGCTCCGTGCGACCTTTTTTCTTTCCTCCTTTTTTTTAACTCCTGGGAAATTTAAATGAGGGTCTCCAGCGTGGCAGAGTTGTGGCCGCCTAGCAACGGCGTTGACCGGAATAATAATCGGGAGAAGACAAGAAGCTTAATCTCCAAATCCTTTGAAAATCCCTCGGAAAAAAGAGGCCAGTAAAAAGTCGTCTCGTTTTCAGAACGGACGGATTTTTCTCTCTCTTGAAGTACGCCCCAGTTTTCCGTTGTATACGTAAAGAATGGTCGGTGTCTCATATTTTTTTTCATTTCATTTTATTTATTTTATTATTTTTTCGAATGCAAAACTTCAGTTTAAGAACCATTCATGATCCACCTGAAGCCGATAAAAGATAGGCTCAGTTCTATCGCTTCATACTGCTATATCTGTTGTGTATTATTTGGTTAAAATTTAACAGCCATGCACAATGGTGAAATTCAGCCCGAGGCTATATGTTTTTTCGTTTAGAAGGTTCCATCGAGTATGAAAATGTACACGTAGTTTCGTCAACCGATGCGTGAGCTTCGCACTTTCATGACGCTTTCATCATGATCCGATATCTCAGAGTAGCCTCCCACGGTTATGGGTCTATGAAACACAAAATTGTGTCGAGCAATCAAGTCCTTTTGATTGCTCTGACACACAAAAGGTAACACGAAGTTACACAGAGTGACATCAAACACGGACTTTTTTAACGGTGTACTGTTCATTAGAAAATGAAATGTTTGCACCTCCTCTAAAACGCCTTCAATGTCGACGGATACCACCTAGGGTTACCTCCGAGGCTGAATTGTTGTATCCCATATTACAACCGCAGTTCGGACCGCCGCGCCAATGCGCAGACTTACTCTTCATCAGAGAATGAAGTGCACACTCTTAAAAACGCCTTCAATGTCGACGGACACTACCTAGGGTTACCACCGAGACTGAAAAGTTGCATCCCATTTTACAACCGCCGTTTTGACCGCCAATCTCCATACTTACTCTTCATCACCTCCTCTAAAAACGCCTTCAATGTCTATGGATACCATCCATGGTTACCGCTGAGGCTGAATAGTTGCGTCCTGTATCACAGCATTCACAACTGCAGGTTTAACCGCTGCGCCAATCCGCATTGACTCGCATTAACCTGTACGTCATGATAATTATTTCTTATTAAAGATACAGATCGTGTAGAAGCACAGCATAGTAGCAGATTTCGTCCCTAGATCACTTCAAATAAACACCGTGAGAATCAAAATATGCATGCATTTGTTCATATTAATAAGGAGTTGAGGATAGGCCAGTTGACTTTAAAAGGCACTGTAAAAACGATTGAATTAAAAGGATACCTAAGAACTGAGCATCTAAAGAGTGTTTAACTCTATTTCAAGTCCCTTGAGGTATTCGCTCGGACAATCGTTATTATAATTTTCAAAAAGAAAAATACTGTCCCTTCTCGTAATTGCTGTTGCAGTAAGGTTCGCTGTGGATTAATTTTTCCAAGTACTTTGCAGATAATGCCCAGAAAATCGAGACTGGAAGCATGCCAGCTTTTGAATACCCTCCGTTTGCTCTGCAGTAGTGTAATTAATTGTATCCCTTCAAGCTGATTATCGGTTTATCCGGTCGATCGTTTCGCTCGACTCGCTCTAATTGTTTTCCCTTGGAATTGTTCATATGTTTGACACGGCTCATTCTGAGAAAAATGCTAATTTCATAATTCTAGAAGATGTATTCCTCCCAAAAGAATTGGAATTAGTTGGCTCCTCTTCATTTTTTGTTTTTAAAACAGTCGAAATTTCTTCCGATTGAAGTAGAAATTCCTCTCGGTGTGTGTTGCCCTTTGAGAAAGTAAAAAAACAATCAACATTTTTTCAATTTTTTGAAACAGTAATTGAAAAATTCGAGCTAGTTCCAAGGCAGAGAGTGACGTGACCTAATATGCGAATCATAATTGGATTGAATTTTGCAAAAAGGAACCAAGAGCATTCTAATATTACTAGGATTGTGCAATTTAAATTTTTTTGCTGTAAAATCACTGAAATCCTGCAAAAAATTAAATTTACAAGAGACATTTTTGGCTTGAATTTATAGTGTATTGGGAGTAAAGATAGAACTTATTCAGATAATCAGTATATATTTGTAAGGTGAAAATAGTTGCACAATCTTAGCGACATTGAAATGCTCGTGATTCCTTTTTGCAAAATGCAATCCAATTGTCACCTCAGTTCTAAAAGAAGTTCACAAACTGTATCACCTATTATAATTGTCCCTTTTGCAACTTTAATATTGTTAAATATTATTTTCTATACATTAAATATTTCTATACCAATCCTTGAAAAACAAATTTTATGCCACTATGAGGGATAAGGGACTAATACAATTTAAGGACCGAGGAAGTTATCCCAGTCCCCCTTGGAAGGCAGGGACATTCGTGCTCACTTGCCCCACTAAAAATTCTTAGCTTCACCCGAGACATTGACTGCATCATTCTGTTAGAAAATGATCCAACTCTAAGGGGAAAAATTCCAAAAAACAATATGAATTGATTCGAGTCGATAGTTCTCAGAAATTTGAATACGATTTTTACGCGTCCCGTTAATCTATATCAAAGAGGCTAATACTCAGTGGCACCATTTATGATTTCTTTTTCTTGGAAAAAAATACCATTGAAGGCTCCAGAGGTGGGTTCCTTTTTTTAACTGAACAAAACACCTTAACGATGACCTTATGAGGTCTAACAATATTTTGAGGGGAAAGGAAACGAAAGCTGGATCCAATTCTAGAAACGATTTGTCTGAATGGAGATGATGCATGTGTGAGGAATTTTCAATTTGACTGTTTATTCTTATGTAATTGTTCGCGATGCCGCTACTGTCTTTCTCTGAAATCAACTCCCAAGCTCAAAAAAAGCTATCAAGTTGAGGCCAAAATGGAGGGGATATCATCTCACCCTACCCTGAGAGTCCACGTCTACATCAAGACAAACTGTCCATGCAAAGGTAGGGAGCAAATACATTGACAGGGCTGCCACTTTATTTGGGGACTCCAAAACTGAAAACACGGCAATCCTGCTAATGCATTTGCTCCCTACCTTTGCATGGACAGTTTGTCTTGATGTAGACGTGGACTCTCAGGATGCGTGGGATATCCCCTCCATTTTGGCCTCAACTTGAGAGCTTTTTTTGAGCTTGGGAGTTTATTTCAGAGAAAATCAGTGGCACCATCGTGTTTCTCGCGAACTTTTACAGAAGAACCAACAGTCAAATCGCAAATTTCTCACACATGCAATATCTCCGTTGCAGCGAATTTTAGAAAATTGAAAAGTTTGGTTGTTCTAGCCTAAACGAGCGAACCACTTACTCGCCGTGAGATACGTTCATTTTCCGCAAGTTCAGTTAAAATATTTCTCAGTCACATCACCACTCGGAAACATCTCCTTTGAGGAAAGTTCAACTTATGAGCCGTTTTCACACCCGTGAACATCATGGGAATCACCACGAAGCGCCGCTTCTTACAAATTGCCCTCCCGACCGTAGCATAGTTGAAGCTCAGATACGTTCTCAGATAATCCGTCCATTTCCGGCTCTTTACCGTTGTGTTGTCCGACGGAGCGGAGAAAAAAGATGCTGGCCAAATATCGGGCAAGTCGACTACCCCTCCGTGCAAGAACCACGTATCTCTAATCGTAATCGTGAATATTGTTACGCGGTTTTGGCAAAACACGGCATGCCAGTCGAACCGACTCATCTAAATTCAACTCGCGCCCGCTACTGGGCTCGGGAGATTTGTAGAGACCATCCCCTCTCGTGCTACCCTTCGCCTTTCCCGGGGGAGGGAGAGGGGGGGTGCAATCCTTCGGTTTTGTCCCCTCCTAAGTATCTGCCGAATTTCCGCGCTATGAAAATTTGGAAACCAATCCTCCAAAAATTAGTTCTCCCCTGTCTTTTTGTTGTGAATTCGATGATCAATTTGGAAAAGTGCGTACCTCCGTTTCCGACGTTGCATGTGTCCCTTCATATTTTATTTTTTATATGAAAAGTAATTAATATTTTTCCTTGAAAATCTCTAAAAACAAAAAAAAATAGCATACGTTAAGTTCTAGTTTTAAGATTAGTAATAGCCGCGTAAGGGGTTAATGATACATTTTTTAAACAATTAAAAAAAAAAAAAAAAAAAAAAAAAAAGAAACTTCGGTATTATTTTATTTTGAAGTGTGCAGCTATCCTGTTAAAATGTGATTTTTTACGACGATGGAAGATATGAAATGATTGAAACCACCTCAGATCTGAATTTTTTATCATTTTTGTCTGTTCATAACGTCATTCGATGTCAGACGTGTGGTTAATTTTTATCTGTGCTTGATAAAGAATTCCCGCAAAGTTTTCTCATGTCCAGACTTACCGGAGCACGATTTCACTCAGGAGGTTCAACGTACCCATCACGCAAGAAAATTAATAATAAAATACACTGAATGTTGGCGTTTCGTCTTCTGTAGTTGACTCAATGCCCCTCAGTTTAATTTAACGTAAATTCTCATTCTTGGTTTAATCTAACCCTTTTCGTCGGAGGGACAGTAGAGGGTATGCGTATGTCCTAGAGTATTATATATTCGCGTCTTCGGTTGCCATTTGATGTGCATTATATTTTTATTTTTCTCCCGAGCGAGAACTTTAAACTACCCAATTCAATGGGTATGTTGAATTCTTGTTTATGAGCTGACTTTAAACAAATTTCAATTTGTGCATCTTGCTTCGAGTGAAATTTTGAAAGGGGAACTTAGTGGTGCTTTTATTTCTTCTTCTTTCAATGCGGTCCTAAACCGATGAACCAATTAAATCTTTTCCGGTGCGGTGTACCGTAATAGCCTGTTTTTGCGCTTGTTTTTGAAGTGTGATTGATGTGCAGTTTTAATCTTTCTATTAACGTTTCGTCGAACCCATGTTTTAGTCACATCAAGTATTTTGTCAAAAGTTCAGTCAATAAATTCAATTATCCTATCTTGAATGAACACTTTAAATTTCTTTTTGACAAGATAATGCTGAACATATTCAGGTCGGAGTTCTCTATATAAATCTTTTGATCTTTTTGAGTTTCGTAAAATATCGTCAAGACGAATACTTACGAACATTTCTTTCAAAATCGTACCATTTTCAGGAAATGCAGTGTTCAATATCGTGACAGTTAAACTTGATGACTAACATATTGAACAGGGCGACACATTATTGTAACCGCAGGAGAAACTCGGGATGGTTAGCAAATTTCATAACCGTAAAATTTCAGGAAATTCAGCTATCCAACTTCGATTTCTATTGTTCTAATATGAAAATATATCATAAAAGGGTAGAATCATCTTCATGTGCTTTATCGACGTAGTTCAATTTTCATCCCCGCTCGAGGGGAAAGTGCCTACCCTCATTATCCTTTAAAAAATCAGGAAATTTTCAAATTTACGAAAACTTGTTGTCATGTTAAATCGTGAAAGATTAAGACATTTTGTAGCTTGATAAATTTTTCTGACTTTGAATTGAAAAATTAATCGATGAAATCGATTTTCATCAGTAAAAAATCGAGAGATCCCTGTGTGAAAAGAAGTAAAACTTTGCAAATCCTTAAAGACAAAGCGCCTACAGTTGCACTGTTCGTCATTTCCCGGCGAAGGAACGTAATTTCATTTCGAAGTCGCAAATTGAGTCAAACAATTGACATCTTAAGAAGAATGTACCCGTGTAATTTTTATTCAACATTCTTCTGATTAGGTCCATTTTAACGCCAAAAATGGCTGGTCAAGTTATTAAAGCCATGGCCAGGGCCGGATTTACTCACTTGCCGCCCATGGGCCGCCTGTATTTTGCCGCCCCCTTCTCATTCCTTTTTAAAACATCAATAAAAACCATCAAGTGAACGCGCCGGAGGGGAAGGGGTGCACAAGACGCGTTTACCTACTCGTGTTGGATACATTTTTTGCGAAAGCCCTGTCAACACTACTAGCAAAAGTTCACGGAACTTTGCGCGAAAGTTAAGTTCCGTAAACCTATCTCTGTGTGGACAAGGTCCTCCATTTATAAGAAATGAAACAAACAGTTATGAAAGAACAAACATAAATGTGGTTTAATAATTTTAACCTCCGCCGCTGCGCCGCGCTGATCGCATTGTGTTTGGCGCAATGCGTGAAGTATTCCTGCAGTCTTGTAGGCACTATGCGTTTCACGCCTACCGCTCCTGACCGCACCGTGTTTGACGCAATGGGTGAAGTATTCATGCAGTTTCGTAGGCGCTAATATGTGTTACATGCCGACCGCCGCGCCGAGGGCTTGTCCTTTTCATCCTAAGTCCTCGTCATCATTCCTCTCTGCGCTGAGCTCCAGGCCAAATTGCATGTTTAGTTCCTCTCTTAACTCGACTAATTAAAGATGCTGTCTCTTGTATCACCGAAAAACGACAAAATTAGAAATTAGTTTACTCTCAGGAAAGAGAAATTTTGTCCCCTTTTCTCATTGCTAATTTTTTTTTTCTGAATCCGATTTTTTTATACCTACATTAAAAAAAAATTGGCCACCCCCTTAATCCGGCCCTGGCCATAGTAAATTATGTATCGAACGAGCTAAAAGCCAAAAAATGAAATAATAATTCAGTGTATTCAATTACCTACATAATGTTAACACAAGCAAAAGATGAAAATGCAACGAAATGTTTTTGTGAGTTGTACGAGTATTTTCATCTTTTGCTTGTTCTATTACATGTAGGTAGATGAAAACATTGAATAAGTTTATTTTTTGGATTTTAGGTCGTTTGATGTATCAGTTACCATTTTTCTGATTTGTTCACAAGAATAGAATAAAAATCAGAAATTCTCGGTCAGAAACGCCCAACATTCCTACGCAATTTATGAGAAGAAATTTAGCAACATTGAAATCTAGTTACGTTCTATCGTGAGAAGAACGATTTTGGGAGAGGTGATTGACGAAAACGTTTCATTAAAATGTGCAAAATAATTGAATCAGTGAGTTTGAAAACACACCAATTCGGGTTTTTTTTCGATTTTCTTTTTTTTACGGTTTAGTAACACTTATGGATAGAAGCATCTGCACGCAAAAGGAAATTTCGAAATTGAAATCGGGAGTGCTCGAAACAGCGACGGGAAAAGGGTAAAATCGAAGTATTTCATTGGAAATACCAATTTTTGGCCATTTCAAGGTAAACGGGTGACCACCCGATTTTGCGGTTTTCTTTTTTCGGTTCAGCACACTTTGTACAAACAAGTTACATAAATATTCAAGCGTTATTCAGGTTGAAAAATATACATTTTTCAGGGCAGACTATTTTCATAGTCTGCCCTGAAAATATCTGAAAGTATCTGAAGTATCTGAAAGTCGGTGAGAATGAAAACACACCAACTCGGAAATTTGTAAACGCTTAATTCTCTGTCATCAAACATGGTGTATCGATTTCAACTTAGTGCTTTACAAAGTCTTTAAGTACCTACCTGTCCTTTGGCACCAAAAAGGTTTTTCTTAAACTAACTTCTTCGCCCGCTGCGCAATTTTAGGTGTTTCCTGAACATTTTTTTTTCCGATTTGGTGTGTTTTAGAACTCACTGATTCACTTGTCAGTTTTACTAATTCGGTGTGTTGTTGTATGATTTCAGTGATGAAAATAATGCTGCGGTGTTTTCTCGATGAGCGACCAACCATACTCGGATCATGAGTCGCAGCCCGGGTCCCCTCGGAAGCGGCCTCCATCCTCTAGTCACACCCGCTCATTCGTAAGCACCCACACAATCCGATTAAATTTTGCAATCAGGAACATCCGTAAAAACACTTATGTGCATAGGGAAACTAAGGGCGCATACGTTTTTTTTCTAAACTGAGCCAGAATTTGCAGTTCTCAATAGCAAAATTTAGCCTAATTATTGTATCCATGATGGAAGTAGGAACTAAGTTTATAGATTTCGATATTCCAAAATCTCAGCTTCCATTTGGACCGCTTTAAGCAGAAAGGAACCAAGCCACGTCAGCGGGCCGATTATTGAAATTGATAGACAAAGCTATAGACAAAGAAGACATAGGGGGTATGGAGCTATCCTATTGGCTGAAATGTGTGGTTCTTGTAGACTGAGGGAGAAAATGATGGACTAACTGTCGGGCTTCTCGTGGGTTGCCGTTAGTTAATCTATTACCTACTGCCTTTGTCCATTGCAACCACCAAGTTCCACCAGTAGGTTCCCTCCATATCCCTTTTGTCATCTTTGTCTACCTATAGCTTTGTGTGTCAATTTCAATAATCGGTCCGCAGCTAGTGCCAAAGTTAATCAGGCGATTTAATTTTTTACATGGAAACGGTACTTAGTGCGGATTTTCGTGCGAATTTCAGAGAGTTTTCTGCATATTGCGAAGATACTTCTGTAAAATTTTCCAAAGAATCCGCACAAACGTTATCTTGTAAGCAATTAAATTGCTCAGATAATTTTGGCAATAGCTGATGTGGCTTGGTTCTTTTTTGCTGAATGCGGTCCATTTCATTCTTCAAAGGATGATTGTTGTCCTTATACAATACCCATAGTGTGTTTCAAGTCCCACCTTCTTTTTTAGTCTTAGTTACAATGTTACGGTTACGTTAACATGCAGTTATTTCGGTTCCTCTGTGTAACAATGCAGCATTGTTACCAGGACCGAACTATTAGTCACCATAAAAGGAATGTTGAAACCATGACCAAGAAAGTAGGTAGGACCTGGAATCCACTATGAGCATTGTAAGAGCCTCAATAGACGATCAAATTCCGAACCAATTCCAAACTAAGTTAGTAGACCATTTGATGAATGGTGGTCACCATGGAGCATTCTTCTTTGATCAAAATTGGGCAATTTTGATCCAAAAGGAGTGGCATCATTCATCATTTCTTATTCTGTCAAGTTTTCATTCGAAAATAATGGGACGTGACGAATTTAAGACCGATGACTCCCAACACTTAGATAGAAATTGGCTTCGGAATTTGATAGTCTATCGAGGCTTGTAATTAGTGTGGCATTTTTTTAAATCTTTTTTCAAAATAACACCAAAATGAGAGATTTCTTACGACTCGTCGCATATTGAGGTCCGTGCTCAAAAAGCTCCTTATCGAAGGTAGACTTACAAACGTGTAACCCCGTATTCACTAAGTAAGCTAAATTGAAAAGCGACCGATCATTTAACAGAATTCGAGTCGATTTGAGCTAAGGATCTTTCTCCTTTCCAGGGAAGCAAGGAAGTCAAAGTCAGATTTCCTCAGAGAATCGAGGCAGAAGTTAATATTTTTATTTACAGCTTCAGAAATTTTCATTTTTTATTGCATTCTTCAACATTTTTTCTTTGTATTTTCAGCTCTTGCAAGTTGGCATCCAGCTGAGCGATGCGAGGTAAATATGATGCTTGTTTCTTACCATAGCTCTGTTTGTATATTGCCTACCTTTCAGGCATATGTGATATTCTCAATGCGTTGAGAGGAGCCGTGCGATCACACTAATTATACCGAGAATGGCATTTTACGTTGCGTGAACGCAACGCTCGAGGCATATCCACGCTGTTGCAGGCGCCTTAGATACCGTCTTAGCTTTAGTTATTCGAAATCACAGTCCGTCGTTTTTTAGACCCTCTTGCCAATCAGGATCAATCAGTAGAAGATCAGTAGTCAGAATTTTATATGAAGATAACTAATTTAAGCTCGTGTCACATTTCTCAACTCGTTTTTTCTTCAATGGCAGGGTTAATCATCACGTAAACCTAGTTAATCGCAAATCTTTTGAATATCCACAGATTTTTACCTACAGGATTTTCTCGTATATCAATACCGAATTTCTGTTTTCCATTTTGAATTGAGTTTAATCCCTGGTTTAGATAAGCTTAGATAAAGTTCTCAGGATTAGCGTAGATCAATTGCGTTTTGATGGATTGAAGATGTTGAAATAGCTTTGTTTTTTTGAAAATCTTAGAAGCAAATCGTTGCGGGGGAAAAAGAAAACCCCAGTCAAAACAAATTAATTCTTCGCCATTGTGCTGTGCATTAGTAAATAGGGCGAAAATGCGGGATTTTGGCGACCTACCTAAAAACTTTTTTCCCTCCAACTAACCCAAACACCCTTCCAACTTTTAACTGAGACTAAGTTTTTTTACATTAAGTAAGATTTTTTAAGTTCCTACAAAGTGACTGTTGAGCATTGCTCCACAAGCAGGGTGGCATGAAACGTTAGAAAGAAATGAAAAATTGGAAATTTCAATGAAATATTTCATAAAATTTCACGAAGCTGTGAAATATTGCATGTTCTTTTGGGGCTAGAATATGCAACCCGCACTCAAACACACAAAAATAGAAGAAAGTCAATTTTTCAATTTTGCGGCACATGGAAAGGAACCGGTATTTTTCAATATCTATCATAAATTTCGAAAATTTCATAAAATATTTCATATGAATTTTCAAGATTTTATTTTTTATGAAATTTTACCATCCCTTCCACAAGCAATGGGATTTTAGATTTTTGGAGGTAATTTTCCAAGTTCAAAAGCTGATGACCAGAGTACATGTTTTATTGCTTAAAATTAAAAGAGTAGATTTTTTTCTCTCTTTCTTCTTTTTTTCTCTCAAAATCAATCAAATTTCATCAATTGCAAGTTCCAAATGTCACTTAATTTTTTTTTTCTTTTTTTTCTTGGCACAGTGAATGGTCGAAGCATTCGGATTCCGGTCACTTCTCAGCTTGCTCGTCGTCGCTCGTCAACGTGTCTGCGCCCGCTGCTGTTCCTCTTCCTGGTGCTCTTCTTTTGGCTCCAGCTCTACTTCACCCACATCGCCAACTCAAAGGCTGACAAAGGCTCCTCCTCCGCCGACAATGATACCGTATCTGATTCCATTAGCGTCTTTAATATGGTTCCATCTGTAAGTCAATCATTTGAGAATTTAAGAGTTTAAAAGAAATGAATCTTTCATCTTGCAACAACTGCCCTCACCAGTATTGCCATGCTAAGGAAGAATGTCGTATGAGCCCATAGACGTTACCATTTTTCCTTCCATGAAAATTGAATTCACCGGGAAAATTGTGAATGTTTTTCCTCAAATTTGTCAGGAAACTTAGTTTGCAATTTAATCTAAAATATCTGAATATTTCAAGGAAAAGTTTGCTTAACTTTCCTGAAGAATACATGTTTTATCTGGGGAAATTTGGTAAATCTCGAATGTTCATACGGCGTTATTCTTTAGCACGGTAGAGTACCTGATGACCAGTCTTAATTTTAATGCAGAATCTTTTTATTTCTTTGTAACCCGTCTACTATGTCTTATGGGTTTTTTGTTTTGTTTTATGTATTCTACTTATTTTCTTTAAAATACTCCACTGTTCTGCAAACGAAGCTGTTATCAGAGAAAATCATTGACGGAGATTGTTTTGGTTTCTTTTATATCTTCTATGATTTATTCTAGAAATGATAGAATACAATAAAATGTGGAGGCACAGATTAATTCACCGCATTGGTCAAAGAGTATTGCGTTAAATGGGATGGTGGATGTACTTTCGATCCAAGCACTCATTACATCCCTTACTTTCTTTGGGACAATGTAAAAAAAAAAGAAAAACATTATTCTCTTACAAATTGTATAAAAACACCAAGTTCTTTGAAAGTTATGAAATCAACCCCTGAGCTAGATAGTTTCATGATTGCGATCAATGTTGATCAGGTGGTAAATCAGTGTTGTGTGTTTTTAATGCAATTATTCTATTGATTCAAAGTCGATTTTAATTTTTCAATTTGGAATGCAGTTTTGAATATTTAGTTATATGAATTTTTCTCTTTTCTCTATAGATCAGTATTCAGACCTTATTTATTTGCCTACTCTGGTTTAATCTGTTTTACTCCCAAAAGGAGGGATGTAAAGATTTGTCTTTCCAGACTACAACGCTGCAAGTGCATGGCTCTGTTGTAGTGTCAGTTTTCTCCCTGTATTTTTGCATGAAAAAATCTATTAACCAGCAACTCTGATAATTATAGAAATTTTTCTTAATATTATGGTACAATCCCAATGAAAATATTTTAAAATCTGCTTCACAGTTTTTGAGTGAAAAAGTAAATGACTTGAAAGCTATGGACTGGGCAACTTCTTTTCTTTTTTTTTTCTTTCTCAATTTAAACTTCTCTGTATGTGGTAATTTTTCTTTTTCCTCTAATTTCAGGCCTACCAAAAGTACCTGACAGTAAAACCAAGCAATTTCAGTGGAGACAATGTTCCCAAAGTGCCTGATCCTTATGAGATACAACGAAATATTGAAAAGTATAATGAGATGCAAACTGTACTCAATCAAAATATATATGGACCACTTTACAATGATTCTCTTGTTCTAGTTATTCAGGTAATGCTTGCTCAGTATCATGTATGCTGTATTCATGCTGTATTCACATAATATACAGGTACTGCATATTGTGATTAGATTACAATGAGTGAATTAAATATAAATTGAGTACATAAATAAATGTAGGGGCTTATAATATAGAAGGAACAAAGTATAAGGTTTAAATTACATGTAGCGTCTTTACCCCTTAAAATTAACAATCAGAAATAAATTTCGGCTCCTTTTCAAAAATAACACTAGTTGCCTCTAATGTTCGGGCGGAATGCGGAAGTCGGTGCAAGAACTGGCTGGAAAAAATGGTTTGATTTTGTCCGGCAGCCCGCAGCTCGGATTCTCAATTTCTTTTCATTACAATTACTAAAACCAAGCTTTGCTTTAAATTCATATGATCTTCAGTTTAATTTCAATGCTTATTTTGGATCCATTGAACCCACCTCTAATATATTAAAACCTGTAAACCATGAACAAATCTTGTGAAGAATATTTTAAATGTATCAAAAAATTCCTATTGATCGTTGCAAAACAAAAAAAGCACCAGGGGAAGATCTCATAGTTGGGCTCATTCTCAAGAACTTACCCGAAAAAGCTATACATAAACTAGTAGAAATATTTAATGCCATTTTTGACCTACAATATGTACCAAAACTATTCAAAGAAGCAATTATCATAGTCTTTCATAAGAATGGCAAGCCCACAAAACATCCTTCTTCTTACCGCCCTATATCACTTCTATCTTCCATTGCAAAATTATGGGAGAGAACATACTTACCTTGTCTACTAAAAATAATAAATAGTAAAAATATCCTCCCTGATCATCAATTCGGATTTAGAGCCAAACATGCTACAATAGAGCAATTACATAGGGTAACTAGCTTCATCGAGAGGGCCCTAGAAAAAAAGGAATACTGCGCTGCAGCCTTTTTGGATGTAGCGCAGGCCTTTGACAGGGTTTCCCATAAATTACTGATAAGAATGCTCTCACGCCTAATACCAGCTTCCCATGTAAAATTATTAAGATCATACCTTACGGGCAGAACTTACCAAGTAAGAGTGGGGGAGGCTCTCTCATCTAGATGCCAGATCCTTGCAGGAGTTCCACAGGGATCAGTTCTTGGGCCTCTACTATATTTAATATTTACCTCAGATATCCCCAAACCTACTAGGGATGCTTTATTAGGAAAATTTGCTGACGACACCACCTATTTAGCTGCTCACAAATCTCAAGATATCGCAATTAACAACCTGGAAATTAACTTATCAAATGTAGAAAAATGGAAAGACGAAAAAGACATAGCTATGAACTCTACTAAAACTGTTTTTAAAATCTTCTCCAATAGATCTATCAATATTAATCAAAAAATTAACTTCTGTAATACCCTTATACCCATTTCAGATACTGCTAAATATTTAGGATTAAACTTAGACACTAAATTAAAATGGAAACCGCATATTAAAATGAAAAGACAAGAATGCAACTATAAATTTAAAAAACTTAATTGGTTACTAGGGAAAAAATCTACATTAAATAATTATAATAAACTCTTAATTTACAAGCAAATAATAAGACCTACTTGGGCCTACGGATCCCAAATCTGGGGGTGCTCTGCACCCTCAAACATAAACAAATTGCAAACATTGCAAAATAAGATTTTAAGGAATATTGTGTCGGCTAGGTGGTTCGAGAGGAATAGCGACATACATAGGGATCTGGGAATGGAGACGGTTAAAGATTTTATTTCAAAAATCGCCAAGCGATACGAGAACTGTCTTCATTCCCACCCCAACGTAGAAGCACTGGCTCTCTTGGATAATTCCAACGAGCTGAGAAGACTCAAGAGAACGAAGCCATGGGATTTCGCTTCCATGGCTCGTTAATAGCTACGAGGTAGTCTCTAGCTTAATCTACTTAATTTAATTATAGAAACAATGTATATAATATCTCAGTGATAGATTACAATAAATTAATAGAAAAAAAAAAAAAAAATTCCTTTCAAAGCCATAATTTACTAGGATATGTTTATTTTTTATGATTTCAGGTACATACCAGGATAATGTACCTACGTCACATGATAGTAAGTCTTGCTCAAGCCAAAGGAATCGAGAACGTGCTGCTTGTCTTCAGTCATGATTACTATGATGATGAAATTAATGAGCTTGTTCAAACAATTGATTTCTGCAAAGTTATTCAGATATTCTATCCATTTTCCATACAGACCCACTCGAATGAGTTCCCAGGGGAGTCTCCTGGAGATTGTCCCCGGAATATCAATAAAGAGCAGTACGTATCCTTTCAGTCTACTTCTAGGGCACTACAATTGCAATTCAGACAAATTGTCGCTTCAAGGTGTCTCGGAAAAATCTTCATACCTACTTCAAATATTTTAAAAAAAACCATACCTCAGACCAAAACCTCAGATTTAATTGTCTAGTTTGAAAGATAGATTAGTTTTTGAGTAGGATAAATTATAAAAAAAAGAATTAAAGTCAGCTCTCATTTTGAAACAGCAAGGCACCACACCACGTATAGAAAAATAAAATTTGAATGGCACGCTATGTACACATGGGTCAATGATGGAAAAAGACCAGGCATTAGATAAAATCTCCCCTTTTATACACAGAGAGATATGCTTAGGAATGTAGTGGTGTAACCACATATCATTGGAAGCATCAGGAGGTAATGGTCCTGCTCACTGATAAGACAGATAACAAATTTCGAAATAGAAAGATAATCTGAATTTTGTGAAAGAGGAAACTAATGGGAGTGATGGAAATAGGAATAGAATTTGAAAAAAAAAAAAAAAGACCCTTTCGTATATTAACGGTAAATACTTGAAAAGATATGATAAATATGTGAGACAATGAGCCTTGAAAACTATTTAGGCAGCTTCCTCAAATTGTATTACCCCCAGAACAAAGTTGGACTTCTTAAAACCTTTTAATCAAGAGAAAAAAAAGAAAGGAAAAAAACTACAATGCATCACAAAATTTTGGAGTTTATATTTCTTAATGCTAATTTTTATTTTTAGCGCTCAGTTGATACTGAGCAATCTTGCAAATTACACTGTTACCAACACCCAACACATAACCAACCGATGAAATCGTAATTTATTACGATCACTGCTACTTGGGTTAATGTAGTTGGCCATGTATAAAACAAGTTGTAAAGAAAAATACAGAAAATGATATGCTGCTAGTTTATTTTGCAGAGCCTCTTATTCAGCTTATTTTTACCGTGTTGCATCACTTTTTTCCTTTGTTAACAGGGCAATAGCTTCTAGATGTAACAATGCTCTCCACCCAGATGTGTATGGTCACTACAGGGAAGCCAAATTTACACAGACCAAACATCACTGGTGGTGGAAGGCAAATAGGGTATTTAATCAATTAGAAATCACTCGAAATCATACAGGTAATTTGAACTCTATCAATTTTGATTAGGACAAATATTGTTTAGGAATCATCTAAAATTTTCAGAATGTCTCCAACTTGACTTAATAAAAGGCTTTTCTGCCTTCAAGGAATAGAATTTAAGTGAAGGTGAGAATTTTGGGGGAGAGAAGAGAGAGGAACAGGACAAGTTTGGTTCCCAATACATCAGAGTCAATAATTCATTTGAATATAAACCTCAGTTCTGTTCCAGTAGATCTCTAAAGACACTGTTTGTCACACCTTGCCTGCATGCTAACTCGGGTCTTATCATTTTTGAATAGTGTAAACTCTAAATCCCATATCATAGTTTCAGAGTATCAAATGTTGACAAGCCTTTATGAGGTTTCTATTATTGTCCATCATTAACAATGTCCTATTCAACCATTCATGTGGATCAGAGCAGTGGTGCAACTGGAACCAAAAATTAATAAAGTTGAATTTGGAATTTTAAATTCTCAACTCTAGAGTATAAAATTCACTCAGTCTCAACTTCCATTGATTTATGCTTTCAGGTTTAGTGTTATTTTTGGAAGAAGACCATTATTTAGCGGAAGATTTCATTCATGTCCTAGGACTGATGGAAAAGACTGCTAGAGTTACGTGTCCTCAATGCAATATTTTCTCTTTAGGAACCTACCTTAAAACCTACACTTATTATGACAATGCACAAAAGGTAAATTATACATTTCACTATCTGTTTTGAGAGAACCACTTATCACTGCAGAAATTTTAGAAATTGAGGACTTTTTTCAGAGCCCTTTCAAGGACAAATCTCAATGAGGAGTTCATCTCAGCTCTAAATGATCGGTAGACATTCAAAAACCAATGATGAGGGGAAAAAATTACAAGCTATCGTTTAAATTTTTAAAATTCCTGCAGTGCTCATCTCTTTCTTTCATCATTTGGAAACTTTACTCTTAAAATATTGATATACAGCAAATTTTATGGCTTCAACTAAAGTCAATCAGCTAACTGTTGCAATTTGAAAACAGACAAGTTGATAGTTGTTTATTTCGGGCTGTCGGCACAATCAAAGGATTAATTTCACCTGAGTATCACATTGTGGTCATCCTGTAACCTCACTATTCAAGGTGATGATGCTGCTGCTCTTATGAGATGTAAACTAGTCAATTGAGCAAGAAGTCCAAAGTAAACAACTCTTATATTACCTGACACGAGTTTTATTAGCCTATTTCATCGTTTGGTTGACCATAAGGCGTAAATATACTAAGAGATGAGCCCAAGGAAACCATGAGTCATATGGAGTTTAGCGTGAGTGTATGTAGTTACGTCATTAGCTCAGAAGGGCAATGATGTACCTAGAAGAGGTTAGGCTGTGAATAAAAATGATTTTATAGACCTATCATAATAATATATGATTTCACAAGGTCTTCTAGTGTTTCAAAATTTTTTTTTCATTATTACCGATAATTTATGAAGCCCTTTCATGTATAGTGATGCATAGCAACTTTTCCAGAAGCTCTAAGAATTGCTGAAACTGTATATTTGTAAATAATCATATGCTAAAGTGATGGAATAGATCATGCTTTGGTGAGGTTTAACACGCATAGCTTTTTTCACAGGTCCATTGTCCTTGCTTGCTAATTATAACTGAGATAAAGCAACAGGAAAGAGATTCATTCATCAAGATCAGCAGAATGTATAAATGATAACATTACTAAAAAGCTGACTCTCATGTTTTGTCATTAGTTTCTTTTTTCCAAAGGGGCTTATGCTTTCATATTTGTTTTCTTGTTGGTCAGTACTACGCCTGCAACACCGAAAGTGGTGGCTGGGGGACGCGGTCAGTGACTGGCTTGAGGTATTGTTAAAAAGATGAAAGCAGGTACATTGGCATATTCCAAGGGCTGGAGCTTGTCGAAGCCAATCAACTCTTGAAAAATAGATTGAGCTGCTCACCTAACTCGACCCCTTGGTCCCCACTTATTGTGTTGTAGACTATAGTCAAGGTGATGTGTGTTACTTTACATTACAGTGCAAACGGCATTTTGCCACATAAAACTATCAGCATTTGGCGTTTTATAATTTTCTATCCTGTCACATTTTTTACTGATCAACTTATTTTTGGTATCACTCGGCATTTTTAGTAGTTTTAACTGAGAAAATTTGAACATGATAAAGAGAATTGCAGATGAGTCAGTTTCGATCAGTGGATCTTTCTTTTTTGGACAGTTTTATTCATCAGGAGGTAAAGGAAAACTGTGAGCACCCCGCAATCCCCACGAAATTGATGGACAATATGAAATCATGATTTTCAAATCATGGACTACAAAAATTAATTTTCAAGCTGCAGGCTTCTCTCCAAAACCTGCTTTCAAACAACGTAATATCCTTCTGAAAACACATAATGCAAGAGATTACCCAGTGACCCACCAGAAAGCAGTAGGTCTGAGAGGCTGAACCATACATTAGAAAAACACAAGACTTGGCCTGGCTAAGGAAATTCTCGCACCTATAAAATTGTTGCCCTTTTGTTGCGAGCAAAGACCTCCTGCTCGTGTCCAGTATCCTCCTGCAAAATTACTTGCAAGGATGACATAGGTTTTAATGATCTTAAATAAGTGGAGAAAACTGTATTTAAGAGCTGCCTTATTTATATGTTTTCCCAAACGCTTATTTCACTAATATGATGCAATGAAAAAAAGAATTCTGAAAAAAATCTTGGTTCAGTACTCTCAATTCCAGAGGGATAAATACATATTGGCCGAACTGGCTCCTTGCCTACAGCCGAAATATGCCGTTTTCCCCCCACTTATGTGGCGTCTATCTAATTGCGTTATATGGTAGTATAATTGCATTAGGCACCAAAATTCAAGGCTGCCTAAGCAAGTGTACAAATATGGCTGGCTGGAGTATTGGAAAGTCTTTTTGCCTGGCCTGGGCCCCGTCCCAATTTGTCCCAAGTAAAAAATCATTTGTAAGTACTGTTGAAATGTGGTGACCATACATCTTGCTTCTAAGATGAGTAGTTTTTGATTGGCCTGCTTGATTCATGCTGACAGAAAGAAGCGTTAAGACTTGTTAAAAAGCACCAAATCTACTCGAGCAACGCTGCCAACTCGCCTCCATCACCATCGTGGAGTTTTCAAGTTTTACCGTCTCTTTATCAACATTACCAGAAGGTTTGCCAATCGTCGTCGTCCATGTTATCCCCTTCGTAAATGTTTTGTTGTGTTGATGTTTAGCTTCACCCCAGTCCTCAGTAGCACCTCAGGTTTGATGGTGAAGGCTTGCTTATCTTTATTCTCTCTCCTTTTTTTTCATGAGGCGGGACTGTCTCTTCCCTCTAATTTAATGGGTTTGTAAGGAAATTTGTACACACTTTCCTTATTACCAATACTTTTTGGACATTAGATCCAATCGGTACATATTTGCTGAATCCATCAAACCTATCAGCGCACTTTACCCTCTTGCATGTGTGCCAATCCAATTTGCGTTCATAACCTATTTTTGATGTAAAGATGGATTGTTTTACCGTTTTCTGGTTCCTGCACACTACATTGAAAACAAATTAAAAAATTTCTTTGTCTATTTGCACGGATCGGCAGACTTTCACTGTTAACACAAGCGTCTCATTGACTGTCTTAGTTCCAGAACAATACGAGGACAATTGTTCGTTATAGATGCACTTTTAAAGATCTTTTCCTTCTCAAATTATTTTTGTAAAAGTATAATTTTTCTTCTCGAATTTCTTTGGTGTAATCAAATTTTCTCCTTTCAATGTTTACTGGCTTCTGACATTTTATCAAATAATTTTCTGCCTTTGTTCAGTGTTTTTTTATTGGAACTTGCAATTGGCTCGTTTGCGTTATAAACTCATTTGGACCATTCCTCCCTTTTATAAGAAAGTTAAATATACTACCTAAAATTCTTTTTTAAAGAGTCTTAGAATAATATGTTTCACTCAAAGCAAACCCTGATAGTTTTTCGCCAATTATCTTTCTATACTGTAAAAATAAGCTAGCAGCCTAGCGCACACATTTGTAGGTATTGAACTACTTTCAATTTTTTTATTTGTCTTTTCATTTGCCTGGTTCATCTGTTTCCAAGTTTGTTGCAAGGTACTGAGTTTCCGTTTTCCCAGGCTGGGATAATGATTTTTTTTTACAAATGCAATCCGTCTCAAAACTAAGCAGAAAATTAACAATAGAAGTTCTAAAAAACATCCTATTTTTATTGCAAGAATTTAATATTTGTTATTGTCCTTAAGAATTGGGACCTTAATCCACAAAAAATCAAAATTGAGATATTGATACCAGAGCGAAGGAGAGTATTCGAAGAACATTTCGACGGTGCAAGTCGGCAATCACATAACTCGTTTGCGGTGTCTAAAAATCTCCACAACTATGTTATTTTTTTAAAGGAGAACAAATGGACATTATTCCTTGAAGTTTTTGCAGAATTTTCCTCGCACATAGAAGAAAAATCATGGAAGTTTTAAAGAATTACCGTTGAGTAGTTTCCCGTTTAAAAAATAAAGTATGACAGGAAGTCTGCGACGTCGCAAACCGAGTTATGTGATTGCCGACTTTCACCGTCGATTTTCAGTTAAGATTACGTAGTTTCGAGAGAAAACTTTCCAAACTTCTGAAAACTTACTTCTTTAGGATACTTCAAAGTATTTCCCTACAAAATCTCAAAATCTGATTCTCCTCCACACTTGACAGAAATCACTCCACTGAAAATTTTCCCTCTGTGGAATAATGTCCCTTTTCTCACGATGGTCACATTTACGTACTTATTTGCTATAAAAAGGTCTCAAGTTAATTTTGTTTGTTTTTGAAAAATAGCTGTTCAGTGTTTAAAATGTTGAACCTCCGTCAAGTGTGCATGAATATATTGTTTGATCTTCACATACGTGGTCCTTATATTTTTCATTGTTTCTCCATTTAATATTTCACCTAGCATGAAATTATTTTTTTCCATTTAAAATACAAAGTGTCTTTGAATTATCTGATGGATTTAAATGAATAGTGAATATTTCCCAAAGTAGTCCTAGGAACAAAAAGACTATTACTAGCGAAAAAAGCCATTGATATTCCTGTAATGTCCTAAAAATATTTTTTTTTTCAGTCTTACTATTTTCATAAATTGTATTACTCTGTCATAGAGTGCAAATAACTACCAAAGTCATCAACATAATCATGGTCGTCAATTGCATTGGGTTTTATCTCAAGTTTTTAGTATGTGAATAAAATTTACTACTTCTCCGTAATGTGACGTCCTTTTTTTTACATTGTTTCTGACTTTGATGACTTGCATGTGAACCACAGGCTTGACTCAGTAAAGGGCCTGTTTGTAAAGCCTGTGGATTCATTGTTGAATTTTTCGTGATCCTTTATTGACTGACCTTGATTATTTGATTAATCCCTGCCCTGTCCTGCAGTAGTGTGTATTGGGCTAGGTCTCTTGATAATTAATAAATTGCACCTCTGACGTAAGGGGGTATTTCAATTTCCTTGTGAGCCTTGTTCTCTGTGTACCTAACTCAATGCTTTTTGGGTTTCATGTGGAAATAAAGATACGCTCTTATGTCAGAGGAGCAGTGAATTGTCTAGGGAAAAATGTTTACTGAAAATATCCAAGAAAGTTAGGCCATGTTGAAAAGTTTCATTAAAAACATTTTTATTTGTTTATTCTATTTTTTTTCTTTTTCATTTTTCTGTATCTTCAGAGTGTTCATTACTGTTAAAACAAAGAGTTTAGAAAATTATAATTTCCAAGTAAGAAAAAATTGATTACTTAGAAGTAAATCTTAAAATTCTCAGTGAAAATGTATCCTTTTTTCTGTTAGTTAAGGATCTTCAAGCTGAGAAATCAAGGTATTTTTGTAAAATGGGTCTAAAAATGTCTTCTCTAAAACTTTTACACTTTCAATGTAGGCTGCTTTCCCACACCTTATTATGCCAAGCTCTGAATGCAATCTTTATCCAGGTAGCAAACTTGTAGTGATTGCGTTTGTTAATGTTGTGTAGGTAGAGCAGACACCGTGGTTGAGCAGCAAGCACAACATGGGAATGGCATTCAACCGATCCGTGTGGCACGAAATCTATAACTGTGCAAAAGCCTTCTGTACGTTTGACGACTACAATTGGGACTGGAGCCTTCAGCATGTATCCAACAACTGCCTGCAACACAAACTTGAGGCACTTGTCATGCGCTCACCAAGAGTCTTTCATATTGGAGAATGGTAAGTAATGATCATCTTTGATGACGACAGGAATAATGGAACTTCTCTTAAGAACACACATTTTTCCGTGAAAACATGGTGTCTAGGACCAGGAAAAACCGAGATTCATGAAAAAATCATCATTCATCAGAAAATCTCACGGAAAATCATGCAAACCGTTTCACTAACTGGGAATCACTTCTTCTACCGCTTGGAGACCATTCTGTTTTCAAAGTCTGTGGAAATTTTTCAAGTACTTGTTGTGATTTAGGTTTGTGGTATTGCACCAGAGCCGTCATTCTTGATCTCTTGAATGACATTTCATCCTTAAAATAATCTTAATCATAGAGAAGCTTTCATTGACCAGATATCATTAACATCTAGAACACTTTCAGACTTGATAACTCGAATTGTTCCCAACAAATTGGCTGAAAGATGGAAAAATTTGATAGTTCTTCCCAAGATAATCCCAGGTAAGTGAGAGGAAGCTTCAGTTTCTCATCAGAGAATGAGCTTCTGAAAATTAGAGATGAGCTTGGTCAAGAATTCTAGACACCATGATGAAAATTGAAAAACAAGACTGAAGTTAATGCCATCAATTTTCTGTCATTCACCCAATTCTTTCTATTGCCTCTAAGAACACCAAGTCATATTTTCTAATGTAGTGCTTTTCTTAAAGTGTTTAACGAATGTTTGAAATGAATTGTGTCCAAAACAGGCAACTATGTCCGCTCTGTCACACCGCAGTTAATCAGTGTCATAGTTGTCAGCAAGTAAAATCATTTCTCTTCATTCTGCAATTTTCTTTTTAGTTAACACTGAATTTGAAAATTTGTTTAAGTTGTATACAAAATTTGAGATTATAGCTTTAGCAACAAAAAGGATAGTCAAAAAAGAGTCGCAAAAAAACTACTGTAGAGGTGGAGGAGAGGACCCATCGAAGCAATTGCATGCACTTTTAAAGAGGTGAAGGAATTTTCGAGTTCTTTATCAATTGTGACTGAGTAAGTACTCTAGTTACAGGCACTAAATATCGACGGTGAAACTACCAAACCACGTATCTCGGTTTGCGACGTCGCAGACTTCCTGTCATACTTTATTTTTTAAATGACAAACTACTTAACGTCCAGTCTTGAAAATTTCTGTGATTTTTCCTCTTTGTGCGGAGAAAATTCTGTGAAAATTTCAAGGAATGATATTGATTTTGTCTACTTCAAAAAAATAAAATGCGAGCGGAGATTTTTAAACACCGCAAACGAGATACGTGGTTTGGTAGTTTCACCGTCGATATATGAATTTTGATGCTGTAGCATTGTCACAGAAGGGACAAATGTTCAAAGCTAGGAACAACTGTTCTGAAGGTTACCAAATAATTAACTTTTAGCATTTTGCCTTTTTTTTCAGTGGAGTTCATCACAAGAGTAGCTGCACTAGTACCATTATCATATCGAAAGTACAAAAAATCCTTCAGCTAGCGTCCAAACATTTCTACCCAAAGCACTTGAGTGTCATTTTCATGACTGTGAAAAAGAAACCCCTGAAAAAGGGCAATGGAGGTTGGGGCGACATTCGAGATCATGAACTCTGCCTGAATATGACCATTCCGCAGAGGTAGTTTTTACCTCAAGCAATCGTTTGCCATGCTCATTTGTCCTGATTGTTGTTTTTTTATAGTCTCTTCTTGTTTTTAAAAACTGTGATATGTCGAATTTATAGTCTTATATTTATCAACATTTTTATTAGTTTCT
Organism: Bemisia tabaci; assembly: GCF_001854935.1. Taxonomy (NCBI): domain Eukaryota; kingdom Metazoa; phylum Arthropoda; class Insecta; order Hemiptera; family Aleyrodidae; genus Bemisia; species Bemisia tabaci. Next base: position 381,859 of record NW_017547443.1, on the reverse strand, counting down.
TGTAATGTGATGATGATGTTTGTCCGTGCAAAGGTAATTTAAGTCTGAAGTTAAAATTAAGGATCCCAGCGTGTAAAATTCAAATCAAAAGACCCGGAGCAGTTTTTGACCAAAGTTAGGAGATGCAATCTTTGATTCCTCCTGTTTGATTGGTCTCATTACCAAATCATCTGCAATTCGTTATTCTTTTCTCAATTTCCCAATTCAATAACATTGATTCTATGAAAGAACTTAAATAATGGAAGGACTGTTATAAGGGAGGAATAAAAGAAGAATGACCAAATCGAGAAACTTCAACATTTTTGCTGGATTTGATAAGGGGATTCCTCCTTTTCCCAGAGCTAGCTGGATGTGCTAATTTTGTGAAAGTTGAAGATGAACTATTTGGATTACTTGGTTATTTCTCTCTAACTCTATCCCAGCATCATCACAGCAGCTCAAAAATAAATTGTCCCTAAAAATTATTTTGACGAAAATTCTATTTCGTATCTACCCTAAACATCACGACTCTGCACGATACAATGGACTGGATATGTAACGTGATGACTCTTTTGATCGATCAAGATGCTAAATACGTTTCAATCAGTCAGCAGCTACACTTCCTCACTTAAATTATCTTGGCTGACAGCATCTCATCATCAGCATTTTATTTTTTTAACTATTAAGGGTGCATTTTTGTAATCATGTTCATTTTCTCTGTCTGCAATGCACACTTGAAATGTCCGTAAAATCATCGGAGTTGCCAAATAGATTGCGCAGTGTTTTCATCTTTCAATTAGTTTTTTTTTTTTTTTTTTTTTTTTTTTTTTTTTTTTTAAGTTACTGTCAAACCATGGAAAAAAAAATACTGTCAGAGCAATTTTTATAGTCTTTTACCAAGTATTCATCCACTGTTTTTCTTCCATACAATGTGGCCTGAAGCAAAAACCTCTTGTTGCTGTGGGGTTCTTGTCCTAAATGCGCCACTTCATTTTACTATGACTGAAATCAGAACATCCTAATTGTTGAGAGGAAAATGCTTTATGTTTTTTGTTCTCAAGTTCTGTTTATTCTAATAATCCCAAATTAATTAACAGAAACACTTTTTTTTTCCTAGTAATCTGTGGCAGAAAAGCAAGGACCTCAGTTTTCTCACTTTATTTCACAATTAAACATAAATGAAATGAAGTTATACAAAACATCATAGACAAATGTTTAAAATGAAATTTAATTTCTGCGGATAACGGTTGGCAACTCTAAAATATGTATCTTTTCCTTGTATTACTCTTTGTTGCAAGTACCAAGTACACCTTGATCAAAAATACCACCCAACACTATTTCATATTTTTGGGTTCAGTCCTTAAAGTACTATTATAGGTAGGTATCAATTTTTAAATGAAAGTTTGGGCACATCTCTGCTAGTGTGTGTTTGGTTTTAATTTGGTTCTTGATCTGCTGTTTCAAGCAGATCCAAAGCTTTAAGATTATTTTTCCCTCAATGTAACCTAGCCATAGGTTCCTCTTAACTTATTTAGTTTGTCAAAAACCTTGTATGTATTGCTCATGTTCTTGCATTTTTCTTTTTATGTCTCTCAAGTTTTTGGATTGGTTGCAACCTTACATTTTTGTCTTAATTTTTGAGTTTAGAAAAATAGGGGATTGTCTTTTCCTCAGTTTTTCTCTCAATGTTACCTACATACTCATGGATAATGTAATGTAATGATTTGATCTTCATCAACCAATGTAGCACCTTTCCTTTTAAATATAGATTTTACGCATTTTCTTTCCCAAACTAAAATCAATTTTTAAAACCTCAGTCTAGAAACGGAAAAGCCCAATTTCTCAAGAATTTTCTATTTTGTGAATGGTGATTAACTTCAATAGTAGCATTAACTTATCATTTGCTCATCAAGTTTAAACCAAAAAGGACTTCTTTAAAATGTGTTACCAATCCACCGTGTTTATTTAATAGCAGCAATCAATCCTGCATGGAATGCAAACCATTTAGGGATCGGAAAAATGTAAATTTAACCAGTGATTGCTTACTTTTTCTCTCCTTAAAAAAACTGTCAAAAATGGATTAGATCATTCTCGAAAAAATACAATATTACTTGAGTATGTTTTACCAATTTATCCTCTGTTCTGTCTTGATAGCAATATGAAGAGTGGAACTAGTCTATGACTCCATACTTGCACTTATTGGCAATTGTGAATTTCAAGTGTCCCTAGTCGAGTGTAAGTAGGTCTAAACTTTTGTTGTTACCATTTTGTTTGGGTACTATCTTTTTTTAAGTGAAACGGGACAAAAAACAGTGGGCATAGAGGGCCAAGAATTTCCACAAAAAGCCTTGGACCTTTTGGGGATCATCATAACTCCTCTGTAGACCAGGAAACTACAAATTAATCAAAACTTAAAGCAAAAATCAGACGATTCTACCTATGATAGTGATAATGGAGCATAGATTTTATCCTACACTGCTTACTTTTTACTTTTTCAGGTTACACTCAGCCATTATCACTTTCGTGGGATTTTTCTCAAAGTTTAAGTTAGTTTGTGTTTCCTGAAAAATCAAGGGACTGTGAATGCTGTGAAACCAAATATCAGGCATTTTGTTTTGATTTTTTGTCTGTCTTTGCTGTCTTGTACTATTGTGTTTTTAAGTCTCCAGACTATTTTATGTATTGTTTTCTTTTTCAAAACTATGCTCGTTTAAAATTGTACTTTTTATTTGTTTTTTATGTGCATTGGCCTAATTGGCTAAAGTATATGTTTAATTATCCTTAATACATGTGTATGAATGGAAGATTTTATTTAAAGTTAAGAATAAAAAATAAATAAAAATGGAATTGTACCTCTTATTGAGATAGTAGTAAGGGTAGGAAATGAGTTCTTTCATTTGAAGTTGTGAAGAACCGTAACATAATGGAATTAATTTTTTCGCCTCATATTGAAAACTGACTCAGTCTTTAATTAACATTAATTCAATGCCAAGCTCTTGGTGTCGGATGGATTACATTAACGTTTCTCATAATTTCATCATGCACTTTAGGCAAGAGTCTTGAAATTAACGCTTAGAATTTTAAATCTATTGCATCTGTACTTGGCACAAGGCATTCTGATTTGAATTTAATCTACTCTTCCATCTTTCTCTACTAATTCTATAAATTACACGTTTCTACCATAACTATGAAGTTCACCGTGTTTTTTGAGCATCTGTCGGTTTTGAATTGTATTTTTTGCTAACTGAATGATCATACTGGCAGAATTTTAAATAACTTTAAAAGTGCATAGCCAATGTTTTGTTTTCAATTTATGACAATCTTTTTAGGTGGAAAGTGATTTTTGCTGATCATCTCCCATTCCTCTCCCTTCATGAATTGTTAGGTGTAAGATCAAAATTTTCTGTTTTTGTCTCACAGCTGGTTTTCTAATATATCTAACCCATAATATTAGGCCTCACTGACCAAAGCCTGAGGTCTGAAAATGTTCCTCCTTGTCTACCCAACCTTCTATAATTGGAATTTCAAACCCAGCAATATCGTTTCTTTCTGACGTATATTTTATCACAGAATAATTAAAATTGTTTACCTCTTTTGGGCAAATGAATACCAGCCTCATTGTCTCCTCATATGTCCTTGTTTCCACCCACCTTTTTCATGAAATTTGTCCCATGGTCAAAGTGCTGGAATGAAACTTCGAGGATTTCTCCTAGTTGTTGTCTCCACAAGATAGGGCTCTCACATTCCAATGACAAGTTTACATGGGAAGATAAGTTAGTAAAAATCGAGGAACTTAATGGAATCAAGATGATAATTGAACTCAATAAACTATTAAACAAATTACTTAAATTACTTAAATTAAACAAACATGAACAATGAGTTAACAACAAAACATCACAAAATTAGCTTTCACTTCTTTTTCATCTTTCAGTTGGTCTTAACTCTCTGCAGAATTCTACTTGTTACTTCAACTACTATTGAGTCAGTCAATTTTCGTCCCAACTGTGCAAGTGAGACTTTTCCTTGCGATAAATCTCATGAAAATATCCTGTGAAGACAAGGCTTATGACATCTGTCAAATCAATTGTATGTTGTCAAATCCTTTTAAGTCAACAAGCTAGTATACACAGACAGCATCACCCAGAATCAGCCAAACTCTCTCAGACCATGCCTGATTTTGTCTCATGATTTACTTTTATAACAGGAAACTAAATATTATAACACCTTGAGACTCTCTGTTGATTATAACAATTTACTCTCAAAATTTCATGGCTGAGAGTTACACATTTTTCTGTTGAAAGATAAAAATGAAAAGATAGTAGGCAGCATGCGATAATTAGACCGATTCTGATAAATAAGTCTATTTGAGAATTTAATTATAAATATGTTTAAGCCCTATAGGCTTTTAGCGAGATTTTCACCATAAAGATTTACCTCACAAAAAAAAAAAAAACAACAACATATCGTTTACTTTTAGGTTAGTTCCTCAAATTAGTCATTTGTATATTTCATCTTGTTACCATCACAATTGTTGAATTTTTTTGTCATAGATCATAGTTTGTCATTAATATGATGAAAGGCATTTTTAATTGGTTTCCATCTCCCCCACTTTTTTAAAAGAAAATTGTATTTTCTCTCTGTGTAACTCAGTATTTCTTTTCCCCCAAGTGTCATTAAATGTACCTAGCTTTATGTTAGACAAAAAAACTGAAGATGAAGTGTTATTTCCTGAAATTTCCAAGGAATTATATTTTTAATATTTATTTTGAACTGTGTTGTTATTCAATCACTCTCCTTGTTGAAAAAGAGAAAAAAAGAACTAAAGTACGGATGTTTTGCATCCAAAACTGATATAATTAAGGAGTACATTTACAATAAATAATAATTAATAACTGAATAAAGTTAGCTCTTGTTGATCCAAATCAGCATTGGACGCTTAGTGGAAGTAAATAATCGGTGCAATTTCAAAAGCTATCATCAGATGATCAATGGGTCTAAGCAGCATGACAGTGTGAAAGTTAAGATTCCCGAGTCACATACTTGGTTGTGGACTGTTGGATCAGAATCGATTACAAGGAGAAAATTACTTCCTTGTTTAAACAATCAAGGTTGAATTGACCAACAATTTCTGAATTCACAGGGAAAGACGACAGCTCTTTCTTTTGACAGGGTACATCAGTACAAATAGGTACTCATCAGATATTGTTGGAGAATACTTGTGAAATGTTTCAAATCATGCTTCAGCTAAGCAATTTCAACTGAAATGCAATCAAACGAGAGGGTAAGACAAAACTTTAGGAATTTCCTCTGACCGAGGCAGGAGTATGCTTAAACGTAAGAAGTTATTTACTGTCTTGCAAGAATTTCTTTTGGAAAAGCTCTGTCGGCATGCACTTTTAAATATTCTGAAAGGTACCTATGCTGAGAATATTTAGTGAATCCAACCGTCAGAATATTCCAAAGGGTAAATTCTATGAGCATTCACAGAATATAATTTCGCCAGAATATTCTCATAATATTTTAAGAAGGAATAGAAAAGAAATAGGTACCTGTCTGAGTATTCCAAAAAATTTACTTATTTGGATATTCCAAGAATACACGTATCAGAATATTTCTAAGAGATTATTTTCTGAATATTCACAGACTATCCTATGATAATATGTCTGCAGAATTCTCTTAGAGCATTTTCTTTCTTGACACATATGCAGGACTGCAAGGCCAGAAGAGAGGAGCTTCAGTGTTCTTCCATGCAAAATTTTGAAATTTTCACCATTTGAAGACTTTTTATCAGAATTCAGAGAGCCATGCCTGAATTAAGTAGGTACCCATGCCCAAGTAGCAGTGATCGCGATAAATTGCGATTTAATTGGAGAATGTATCGCGATTTTATCGACGTCGCGATTTATTGCAATATTATCGGGAGAAAAATCGCGATAAATTGCAACAAAATCGCGATATTATCGAACGCGATTTTATAGAGATAAAATTGCAATAAATTGCAATTTTTCATTAACGCATGAATGACGCATATGAAAGATGTTTCTATTCCGCCGCCGCCGTTTTTACCGAGATCCGTTGGTAACTTAACCATCTCATTTTTTTTTATCAATTATTAGTATAATGTTACAAAGACAGACTGGTAAGCTTACCTGAAAACCGGTATTTTTACTGATTTTTTCAGGTAAGAATACCACTTTTATTGGTAATCAATCCCCGGTAACTTTACCATTTTATCTCGGTAATTCTACCATAGTCGATAAAAACTATTGGCGTTTTTCCCAAGGTCCATCGGTAACTTTGCCATCTCCCTATTATTGGTAATTTTACAGAGACAGAATGATGAGATTACCAATAGAACCTTATTTTACCAACCGTATTTCAAGGTATGAAATAAAATACAGAGGAGGGAAAATTAAAAAAAAAAAAAATCCAATGAAAAATCGGTGTCAGTCAACGCAAAGACATAAGTTGTGAGGTTGCGAAGCGCCGATCCATGTATAAGAGGCTTCAATTCGCACAAGCAAGTCATATAGCGGTCATAGCATAGTGACAATGTGCTGGCCTTCCACCGTAGCGATTGGGGTTCGAATCCCCGCGGAGGCTCCGGGGATTTTACGCTCGTCTTCGTCAAAGGACCTGACGGCTGAACCTAACGGCAATCGGCTGACAACTTTAACCCCTTTTTTTCGGCGATTTTATCAATCGCTAGGATCATCAACATCTGAGCGATCATCCTCGATCTTATCGCGATAAAATCGCAATTTTTTCGGGCCGATAAAATCGCAATAAAATCGCAATAAAATCGCGAAAAGATCGAGGATAATCGCTCAAATGTTGATGATCCTAGCGATTTTATCGCCGATAAAATCGAGGATAATCGCGACTTTATCGGCGATAAAATCGCGACTTTATCGGCGATAAAATCGCGACTTTATCGGCGATAAAATCGCGATTTTTCCGTTGAAAAATGCTACTTGGGATGTAACAATTGATTCGTGATTTTTTTTGCTTCGTTTTGAAAAAGGCCAGCTCTTTCACAACAAACTAAAAATTGCTTTTTACCAAACAGGAAGAAGTTACTCTCAAGTCATATCAGTTCGCCTTCAATTTTTAGCATAGATAACACAAGCTCGCACGAGGTCCAATATTGGTATCATTGCGAAATTGCTTGCTTACTCGGAATACATACAACAAATACTTTTTTACGAAACAGAAAAGAAGACATTCACACCATGTCAATTCGCCTTCAATTTCAGTGTAGGCAACACGAGCTCCCGCGTGGTCGAATAGTAGTACCTACCTTCTAGGAAGGGCCGGCTCAATCGGAACAAACTGTAAAAATAGCTTTTTATGAAGCGGAATAAGAGGTTATTTTTTGTACGCCATGTCAATTCGCCTTCAATTTTTAGTGTAGGCAACACAAGCTCCCACGTGGTTGAACAGAGATATCGTCTTCCTAATATGAAAGTCAGATTGTCTCCATCGGCGGATTTGTTGTAGGCACGATGACTTCTGTTGGCAAGTTTGAGGTCGAATCAGGGCCGGATTTAGGGGGCGGCAAATTTTGCAATTTTTTTTAGTGTAGCTATAAAGAAAAATCGGATTCAGAAAAAAAAAAAAATTACACACGAGAAACGGTGACAAAATCTTTAATTTCCTGAGAGTATATCTCTAATTTTGTCGTCTTCCTGTGATACAATAGACAGCACTTTTAATTAGTCAAGTTAAGACTAAGAGAGAAACCTAACACGGAATTTGGCCTGGAACGACGCGGCGCAGAGAGCAATGATGACGAGAACTTGAGATGAAAAGGAGAAACCCGCGGCGCGCGGCGATCGGTATGTAACACATGTTAGCGCCTACAAGACTGCATGAATACTTCACGCATTGCGTCAAAGACAGTGCGGTCGCTGCGGTTAGCAGCGGGCGGCGGCGCGGCGTGAAACGCATAGCGCCTACAAGACTGCATCAACTGCATGAATACTTCACGCATTGCGTCAAACACAGTGCGTGCAGCAGCGGTCGGCGTGAAGCGCATAGCTCATACAAGACTGTAGGAATACTTCACGCATTGCACCAAACCACATTTATGTTTGTTCTTTCATAATTTTTTCGTTCATTTCATATGCATATATGGAAGGTCTTGTCCACACAGAGAGAGTTTTACGGAACTTAATTTTCGCGTCAAGTTCCGTGAACTTTTGCCAGTAGTGTTGACAGGGCTTTCGCAAAAAATGTGTCTAACTTGAGTAAACGCATCTTATGCACCCCTCCCTCTCCGGCACGTTCACTTGATGGTTTTTATTGATGTTTCAAAACGAATGAGAAGGGGGCGGCAAAATACAGGCGGCCCGTGGACGGCAAGTAAGTGAATCCGGCCCTCAGGCCCACCACAAGGGGGGGGGGGGATACTGGGTTCCTGGTACCGGGGCCCGTGACGCAGGTGACAAACCACTACGAATTCATGTGTAACCCTTGTCTCGTAGGGAAAAGTGAAAAAATTACCCTAAAAATTCCGCAAAAGGTGAATAAAGTTTCAAAAACACGCTAGGGCACTATAAAATTTTTCTTACTTTTTTAGAGATTTTCAAGATTTTGAGTATATGTAGAATGATATTTTTAGTAACTGTGTTTCATTTGCTTTCGTTGTCGGATGCTAAGAGGCTCCTTTCTGGGCATCCTCGACTTCAATGGCTTAACTCCCTTGCCATAGACGTACGAAAGGGGAGTCCAAGGGGGCCCGGCTCCCCATAGAATTGAAAATTATCATCTGCC